>VXBH01003133.1:533998-564057 GCA_013400035.1 Rynchops niger | reverse complement strand
AAAAAAAAAAAACACAAAATCAACACATTTTTTGGAATAGCTGCCTCCAAGCTATAGAAATTCAGACACACTTACGGTAGTCTCTAGAGTTGAAAACTGTATCTCATGTGGCATAACTTTTTTTGCAAGTGTAAACGTATAAACTATTTCAAAGTTCCGTCCCTCTCTGCAATGCATCTTTGTGTACCCAGCGGAGAATTCAAGCAGTCTTCTGTGCCACCGGATCACATTGCACAGTCGCTTAGGGTTTGCTGCCAGCCATCACCCCAGCCTGTTTTCAACATTGCTACTCACATTTCACTATTTCATAATGTGTTAGATTCCTTTCCTTGAAGCAATTTACATCTTTCCACCTGACTAGGAGGAACAATTTATTTCTTCAACAAGAAAGAATAGATTAAAAAGTGTTCCTTGCAGTCCATATCTTAAAAAGACAAAAGCAATAGCAGCTACTATACCCACTCATACCTTTTCTAAGGTGCATCACCTTGACTGAAACAAGAACAAATATTACAAAACCAAAAATAAATAAGATTAAAAAAATCCACTCTGCCCTTAATATTAGTTCTACAAAATTGCCCAAAGAATTCTGTATCGCAGTGGAGTATCAGTACATACTTTTGTTACACACAAACAACTTACATAAGTTGTACAGCAAACAAAGTTACATACAAACAACTACTTCAGATCACAATGTAAAGTAACACATAAATAAAACAGTTGGCTGTCAAAGGCATGTTTGATATGTTTGGTTCAGCTTTTATAATGTCTCTTAACATTATGGCCATATAGAAGTTTACTCAGAAGGTTTAATGTAAAGTAAAAACATATCTGACTGTACTTGTCAGTTAACAAGCATTCTGCACCAAAGTAAAAACTTCTACAAAATGTAAACTACATGTTCTGAGGCTGCTGCTGTTATTTCAGATGTGTCTTAACCTTTATTTTGCAAGCAAAAATACAAAACAGCATCTTGCAGCACAAGGGCTACAAAGCTGGTGAGGGGTCTGGAGGACAAACCTTATGAGGAACGACTGAGGGAGCTGGCGTTGTTCAGCCTGGAGAAGAGGAGGCTGAGGGGAGACCTTATCACCCTCTACAACTACCTGAAAGGAGGTTGTAGAGAGATGGGGGCTAACCTCTTCTTGGTGACAGGTGATAGGACGAGAGGAAATGGGTTCAAGTTATGTCAGGGGAGGTTTAGATTGGATATTAGGAAACATTTTTTCACTGAAAGGGTTATTAACCATTGGAATAGGCTGCCCAGGGAGGTGGTGGATTCACCATCCCTGGAGGTATTTAAAAAAAGGGTAGACGGGGTACTTAGGGACGTGGTTTAGAAGCGGCTTTTGTCAGGGTAGGTTAATGGTTGGACTTGATGATCTTAAAGGTCCCTTCCAACCTCAGCAATTCTATGATTCTATGGCTTCTGCACTTCAGAGTATCTTAACAGAACATGGTCAATAGTAAAATCCCAGTTTCATGATTCCCCTAAACAAACCATCTGAAGAGATAAAAATACATGCTTTTTTTCTTCCCTTCCTGAACACTAAAGCCCTATCAACCTCTAAATACCACCAGGATGCAACAATGAAATGATCATACTCTCTGCTTCACAAAGAGGCTTTTCTTAACATTGTTCTTTTTGGCAACTGGTTTCATTTTGCAGATTCATTCCCCACGTTATGGTCTTACGTATCTGTAGGAAAAGTAAAGAAATACTCAGTGAAGAAAGAACAAGGCACTTTAATTAATGCTTACGTTTGGGGAAGACAGAGTTTATGTTTGGTGCTACAGGGATCAAGCGCTAGGTGCCAGACTCAGCCGTCTATAAAGTAATACAGAACTACGGCATTTATCATTCCTTCCTGGCTGGCAACTTACCTAAATGTGGACGACCTCCAAAATTATTTCTGAGAGTTGAAGAATTAGATGAAAAAGCCCTTAATTTCAAAATAATACGCTTGTTAAACGTTTATCATAGGGACTACTGGAGAGAAACACTTTGGACAGGCAGAAACCACCTCCAGCAACTACTTTATGAGGAAGTTTCCCTAAAAGTCAACTGCATACCTTGGAAACCACTTTCAATCTAACCATAGTACTGCTGTTACTGGTATTCCAGCCGTTTCTGATGTAATACATGACACAAAGTACTGTATGAACTCTGAATGCACAGAAAACGGAATCCTACTGAAGCACATAAAACGTATGCACATCAAGTGGTACCAGTTTTAAAGCTGGCCATTGTACTATGCGCACACTAATTAATTTCTAATGGTTCAGCAATACATACTGAGGGTAACCTGTAAGATAGTCAACATCCTATTCAATGATCTGATAGGACAACTGGCTCATTTGACCAAAGAATAAAATTAACATCACTCTAGGGCTTAAACACCTCAAAGGTTCGATTCTGTTTTAATACAAAACCAGTCCACAGTTCCATGGACTATGCAAGGTTTCACAAAACAAAACCTCACAATAGCCCTTTTAAAAGTAAGGGATTTTAAAAGCAAGCTATTTTGCTTCCCTGACAATGATGTCAACAAATAAAACAAAGTCAAATTAAAGCAATTCAAAAGCTAGCAAAGGAATCATCTACAATCCTGTCTTCGCTTTTTATGAATAAAAAGGGCTTGCAAGAATTCAATTTTCAAGCGGTTAGTGCTAAAAATCACAAAGTCTTTATATTCAGAAGCTAGTAATATGAAGAAGTGTTCAGTTATAATATATTATATTCAAATACTTAAACATTGCATGAAAAATTTTTCTTTCCTAATGGAAAATATGATTCAGCCTCGCCAATATTCAAACCACATAAAAATAACCTGCATGAAGCATAAACTTAAGCTTACTGAATTTAGTTATAATATTTTATCTCCCCCTTCTCACCTTGCCTTCACATTCTCAAATGGCTACAATTTTAGGAAGGCTTTCTACCAAAATTAAATAATTCCACTCTTAAATGTTTTATACATACTTTATTATTTCAAGAATGGAAAAGAAAGTTCATATGCAAAGTGTAGTAATGGCTGGAACAGGTTACAGTAGTCCTGTAACTCAGACATCTCAAAATTAAACTACGGACTGTCTTATTTTATTAAAAGTAACACTGTTTTTAACTGAGCTATATCTATACACTTCCTTACTTCAAGACTTCTCTTATTCCGTAAGTAAATTGATCTTTACAAAAATTAAGTTCATCTTTAGAAAGAATTAAATACATCTGGGAATCCAATCCACCCAGTGAAACTGATTTCTATAAACCCTGAAGTCTGAACACCACCAATGAACTAAGTAGACTAAGGAGAGAATAGCTTATTAATAGTAACGATTCAAATTTCATTTGAGAAGGTTACAGGGAACTCTTTAAACAAAACTGTTCATACGCCACTACGCCAGCCCTTGATGCTAACCATCCCTTGCAATGCTTTTCTTCGTCAGTTATCTTATCAAGGGTGGAGACACATTATTTACCTAATCCGTACCTACAACATAAGAGTTAAAGTCATACCATACAAGTTTAAATCCTCAAGCTACCACTAGCAGAATACTTGTTAAATGACAGCTACAGTCAGACATGTTTTTGGCTGCCATGAAGACAGGTAAGGGTTTTACCATCTTAAAATTTATCACATCCCTCCCTCCCCTCAGCAACTAACATAACTACACGTCTTCACTTCTTAATTCTTCCTGCCAGAAGTTCTCTGCATTAGAAGGAAAAAATACCAGTAGTGTTTAACCCAGATCATTTGACAGAACAGAGTTAAGGAGTGACACGTTATTTAGGTATGCCAGCAAAACTAGGAGGAGCAAAACAAGGACCTGAAGACAGTAACATCTTAAACCATCTCAGCCACAGCCAAAACACTAACCTGACATGAGCCTAAGACAGGTAGCCTGTCCAAAAGCACGTTTGCTCCTGTTTTAGCAACTCCAAAAAAAAATTAATTAATATATCAATTTTTTAACACTTATTTCATTATTTCTTGTATGGAACACCACAGGCTTCTAAATGGTAAATTAAGGACCTACCTTAAAAATGGCAATATCAAACTGAGAAGTCTCAAGGACTTTGGTTGAGTGACAAGTTTTAGTAAAGGCAAATACAGATGTTACAGTTTGGAAAAGTTTCAGACCTAACAACTCAAAACACATTTCAAACAGAATTTCACAAGAATCTACTGTTATAATGAGCACAGATGCCTGTCAGCAGCCGGACTAATGTGTTCTGATTTCCTAGAGATTCTTATATTTTGTCTCCTCTTTCCCCTTCCACTACATGGTATTTCCACCGCACAAAGAGCCAACAGAGGACGCAGTTGGCTTGGCTTAACAGGCATCTAACAGCCCTGCAAGCCATCGCCACAGAATAAGTGGACAAAAATGCAACCACATACACAATTTCCACCAGAAACCAAGCTAAACAGGCTCCCAAAATTATATTATACCAAACAAAGAGTAAAATTCCTAACAGACACTTAGCTTTTACCTTCCTTTTGCCTGCTCCACTATTCAAAAGATGACCATCAGCGGACGTCACCTCATTACTATTCAGCAGGAGATATAATGAATAGTCGCATGCACATTCAGAATGCATCTCATTACGTGGCTGGGTGCTTAATTCTCAAAGTTTTTCATTGCATGCAAAACCCGTTTAAATCGATGCTCAAATATGCACAGAACTAAACAGCAGGAACTGAGCTCTGTGTGTGTAAAAATATACATACACACACACACATACCCTGTAAGAGCATGAACAGAGACCAAACATACTTGGAGCTGGACAACAGCTGTCAAGTTGGTGGGAGAAGGTGAGTTAAAATCTGTTCTAAGTGGCAAGAAAGTACAAGAAAAAACAGGGACAAAGGAGTTCTGAGAAACGTAAAACAGAAGAGGTCAAATTTTATCCTTTGAACATTCTTTTATCAGCATTTCTAAATCTAAACTTAAAAGTACTGATCAAGAAATGGTATTCAAGTAGAAAATGTCACTATAAAGGAGGTTAAAACCATTTTTTTCAGTATCATGACTGCTTTGAATTACTTTTGTACACAGTACAAATTTAGATTTAATCGCGTAACTAATAGCCCTTACAGAAGGGGAGTTCCGCATGTCTCCTTCTGTCTCAAAGCAAACACAGAAAGATTCTCCTGCTGTTGGTAGTGACATGGATCTCAGTAGTATCTCACTGAATTCACATGGGTCATTTTAACCCACCCCCTTAGGTACTGCCTCTAAGGCATTTCTTGGCACGATCAGCTATACTAACAATGTGGGAAAAACAAGATGCCACAACCATAAACAAGCTCTCGACTCATACAGGAGGAAACCCCAGAAGTGCTACAGCATGACACCAATTTACTACCACAATAGTTTAATTCACTGCTAATATAAACCAAGGAACATTACACAAGAAAATCATATTCCCACTTCAACTGCACATTGCTTATTCATTTAAGCATGTTTGCACTATTTCCTCATTTAATCTTTTTTCCTACTGAGGAGAGAGAACAGTAGCATTGCTACTGAAACTTCCAAGCGGAAAGTAGCATTTTCTACTCAGACAGCAATTAAAGTGAATTTAAAGTAGCTTCATCTGTAAGTATGCAATATTTAGTATCTTAAACATATGAGGTGAGATCAGATTACAGTGAATTTGAATCATAATCTATTTAACAGTTTTTAAAGTTTTCACGCACACAGTTGTTGCACCAGTTGAACTGTTTCTGTTTTTCTCCAAGAAGTAAGTTACCTGACCTCAAGTGGTATTAAATAAGTACTCAACTATACTCACAAAGTGAGTTGGCTCTACAGTTTTAAGCTTTGAGAAAGATTTAGCAAGCGCTGTTTCCCCAAGACAACAACAACAAAAAAAAAAAAACACCAAAAAAACCACAAACAAAAACCAACAAAAAAAAACACAAACAAAAAAACCCCAAAACACAACAACAACAAAAGAAACGGTATTCATCTTAAGGGAAAACTGCATTTCAGATTTTATATCTACAAAGACATGGTGTATTGAAGACATTTCTAAACACCCAATAGCAATATATGTTAAATGTTAAGGGTCAGAACCCTTAATGCTGATAGAATGCATCAAGGAATATGAATGAATAGCCAGTATACACTTAGGAGTGACAAAAGCAAATCCCACAGAAACCTGCGTAAATTTCTCTGCTGTTCCATACATGCATAAATTGTGTGGAAATGGAGACAAATATTTAGGTTATTAAGTCCATTGGTACTACATTAGTAAAGATGAGAGCCAAACATAAAAATATGCGGGCAATTAATTAAGTGAGCAATAAACAGTAGATGTACACTGATGAGCCATGGCAACAAAATCCCAGTTTTCCCTGTTAAATGGGCTCCAAACAATCTTCAACTCAGGAATGAGATCTTCTTACTACAACAGGGTAGATCCAAGAAAACAGAGTATCAAGACAGAACAAAAACCAGAGATCGTTACATCATTTGATGAATCCCATGAGGTACCATAGCTGAAGTAGTATATACAGTTCCCAATCCACCTTCCCTGGCATAAAAATATAGGGGAAAAAAAACCCAAACACCACAAAGGAGAGAAGAACTAAGTATTTGGAATAGCTTCTGCATGCAAAGAAGTTGCATGAAATAAGATCTTCAGTGAGGGAAAGATACAACTGGGGAGTGATTGTGACAGAATTCTTAAAACACAAAAAGGCCACCTCACCAGTGTTGGGGAAGACAAGTACGGATCAACCTCTTCCATTACAAGAACAACAGGGCATTAGGTGAAACTAACAGATGCCAAAATCAGGTCAAGGACTAGGAGGACGCAATATTCATGTGAGAAACAGCTGAATTGCGAAGCTCCTTGCCATCTATAGCTGTGGATGCTAAAAGTTCAGAATGCGACTAGACAAATTAATGCAAAAAAATCAACATCAAAAAATATTAAACCCTAATAAGTTATGCCATGCACACATATACTCAAGCACAATAAAGGCTGGGGTGTGGGGGGAAATCCACACACACATTCACATTCCCCCATAAAATGACCTCTGGCTCGAAGTCTATAGGCTACAGACAATCATAAACATGGGACCTAATTATTCACTTGGCTATTGCTATTTATGCTGTTGCAGTTAGGACATTGGACTAGACTGTCCGTAGGCTTGACTCAATGTAGCCAACCTTAAGCAGATCATGACTATGAAAAAGAAGCCCAAGAAAATGAAATACTGCTGTACTTTCTGTTGATTTTGAACAACTGCTTCAAAGGGTTTCCTCTTTTTCTCCCCATATTCAGGGCTGAACACCTAGACTTCTCTCCAGATTACGCAAAATGGTTAAAGACAAATATTTTCAGAAAAGAAAACTGATGAAAGTAGTAAAACAAGATTTTTGGGAAGACTCAGAAGAACTGGTTAATGAACACACAACCTGATACGAATGCAGGGAAGATGTTTTAAAGAAGCACTCATGTCAAAAATGAGGCCAGAATGTTTCAACACACAGCAGTTAAAAGTTGAGTATGAAACGGATGAACACTAAGATGCGAGAAAAGGAAAAACACCTTAAAGTCAAATAGGAACTTACCCACTTATTTACTACTATCTAACACATTTTTACAGTACTTGGCATAACAAGAACATTCCAAAAAAAAGAAGCTGTGACCTCTTTGCCCTGTTCAGGCAGAGTAGTGATCTCAGCACAAGTTAGAAAACTAGGGAAAACATTTTGCTTCTCTGAACCTGTGCCAGGATGATAAAACAATGGGGGACTGGGAGGGGACAATAATTACTGCTTCTCGACACATTTTATCAACAGGGGTTTTTTGTGTGCTCTCAAAATCCTTCAGCCCTCAAGGGGGAGGGATGTCACAAGGCCCACTGACCTGGATTAGCCTGTTTAAGTTCAATAGCATGATCCTCCACACTTCTCGGCAAAATAAGATTGTATTACAACATTTCTAAACCATAGATATACACTGTCGAATGCCTAGATACTATTTTCATAATGTAAGACTGTAAATCATTCAACTCAGTAGAAAAAGCTCAGGATACTGGCCTGAAACACAGACTTTAAATGCCTCTTTAGCTCTTTTTGTAAAATAACTCCAAGCTCACATCTCCAAATGATACCTTACTTGTAAAGGAATATTAAATACAAACGAGAACATAATAAGTCTTTAATTCTTACTTGATCAGCAACAATATATTTAAACAATTCTACTTTTGAAAAGTTCCTTCATGCTTTTGACTGGCCAAAGTTCAAAGGTTCATTTTATTTTTATGAAGGATGACAGAAGAAAAGGTTGAAACCATTTTCCTCATTTCATGAAACACTTTTACAAAGTATCAAAATTGAAGTGATTATCTATGGTTTTGTTTTTTTTTTTTTTAAATTAATTACCAAGCCACAAAAACTAGGATGGCTCAGAAGGCAGCTGTTAGCTATACTTCTGACAAATACAAAACAAAAAGTTACCTAGAATCATGAACAAAAGCCACCTGTAACACTTTATAAATAAACTGCGGGTGTGTTTGTAGTATTGTTTAATGATTTGTATGTCACAGCTAGCTGATGTAAACTTCAAGCACAAATGGTAACAGAGACAAATTCATAAGATAAGTCTTCATAAGTCATTTCTAGAATAAGTATCTATATGTGTGCCAATAGACCATACTATATATAAACACTAAAAGTAAATACAAAAGAATAAGTTATTTTTTTCTAAAAACTCCAAATATGCATACACGTCTCTTTTCTAAATAACTGTTTGTTCAATTTTTAAGGAATAATTGGAGGGAGAGCTTAAAAGGCCAGGTCTTGTCCTGAACATGTTGGTAAGCTGGGAGAAATTTGGTAAAATACTTGGCATTTAGATAACCTTTTTGTAAAACAGTTCTACTGTACTCTTCGGCAACAAACACTAAAAAATATAAGCAAAATAATGTGACCTTCAGCGTACATGTCTTCAACACATTCAATTCTCACTCTCCCTTCCACTGTAGTGGCAATTCTTTTCATTCCTCCTACACTGCAAAATTCTGTCCTACTACTAGAGTGACAGCGAGTCCATCTGTCCTCCTGTCCTTAAGAAAAGGGAGCAAGCTGGCTGGCACAGAGCAGAGGACAGCAGACTAGCAGCTGACCTGTGGCTCAACAGAAACAAATAGCCCCCCCTAGCAAACAGGCCTACACAGATGCAGGTTCCAGCGCTGAAGAGACAATACTTTTCCTAGGGATCTTCAAGTGCTGCTGGGAAAGGGGCACAACAGATGTCTCCAGCATTTGTAGATGTCAACTTCTGAACCAAGCAATATCATACACCAGAACTGTAGAACAAACCACTGGAGCAAAGCTTCTTCTGATATGCTATTTTTAAACACGGACAATTTTAGACAATGAATTGCTGCTCTGCAGTAATAAACAGCCATGAACTTCAACTGGCTTCAATATCAAAATCAGTGTTTTATGGAGCCATACATGAAGATGTGAACACACAAACCATCATAGGTGAGATTACTGTCAGCAAAGGTCAGGACAGACAGTTAATTGAACTAACTCCCATGATCCACTCAAACTTATCTACCAGACCATGAAATCAAAAAGAAAAATCACCTATTAAGCCTTCATTGCCTGCAGAAAAATTCAGGCTTCAGAAACTAAGCAATTTCTTTTTACTGCCTGCAACTGAAAAGAAATATCCTGAAGACATCGTAACATTTCACTGTATAACTGCATTTGTTCTGAGTCAGTTTATCATTCCTTCAAGCAGCATGAAAGGTGCGAATTGACTCTTCAAGTCATGAGTCTAATTAAATCTGAAAGTAATTATAGTAAATGTTTAACTTGAATCACAGTTAACCACTTATCCAACTTATTCCACTAACCTAACAGATGCATCTGTCAGCAAGTACAATGGATCCAAGTACATTGGATTCATGCTACGAAAAGTAGTGATCAATATAGAATACATAACACTTCAGTGATAACGACCAAAACAGCTGTAATACCTGGTTGTTTGCCCCACACCCAACTCTCAACAATCGATCTGGCCCTGTAAGTGGGCAGCGGAGTCTCTTCTTCATCTTTCTTTTCTTTGTCGTTTTGTTCTTCTTTCTTTGATGCGGTTTGGCATTCAGTGCTATCATCTAAAGAAAAAAAGAGGGGGGGGAAACATCAGTATAAGCTACTTCCCCCTTGAATTCGGTTCTAGATTAGAAATTTAAAGGTGAAATGCCCAGCCCACAAGTCTATAGCAATATTGTCTTTCATTAAGAGTACAAGGTGGAGGGAAGTAGTATTTTACCATGTTAACAGTCACAGGTGCTAGCTCTCATGTTACATTTCATAAGACAGTGACCTTAGAATCCAGAGAACACTGCTGTAACCTCCTAGGGAGGATGAACATTTGATATCAACACCATCATGTAAGACTCGCAAAGGATTTGCAAGGAACAGTATCACAAAGAATGCACTTTAAATCAGATTTTGCTCCCAACTATCCACATTTCTGTAGTATTTCCTTGTTTTCCTATTCCAACACAGAAAAAAAAGATAGCAATTGCCTTAATTTCAAAATCAAGGAGAGCTATATATTGACATTTACACTAATTTTATGCAGCAATATTTCAACATCTGTAATGCATCTAGCATCTTAGTAATTACCAGCAAGTCATGAAAATAATACCACCACTTTCTGTCCAAGCAACAAAACAGCATTTGCAATCCTTTTGAGATTACTTTCATAAAGACAGAACACAGACATTAGTCACTTATCTCTGTAATCAAAGGCTGCATGAAAGTCCCAATTTTCTAAACACAATAGAACTAGACAGACGGAAGTCTCTCCTTGTTCATATTGGAGATATGGACTCCCATATCCATGCTTCCGGTCAGTTCAATGACTGAGATTGCCTTGCAATTAAAGGCCACAGTGGCAAATGCTTTCCTCACCCTGACCTTCTTCTCTAAAAATATCCCCCAAAATTTCTCAAGTCCAGCATTTGCAACTTAACAATGAAGAGTTTAGTTCCAGCCATTTTCACCAGTCTGCTCCTCCATTCCTATCTGCCAACCTAGTCTACGGACACATCCTTCCCAAATGTCCTGGCCACAACAAGCCAGACAAACATTAGAATTTTGTCTTATTTCATATCTCACCCCCCACACAAGAAATATAATATTTGTAGCTGCATATTTCAAAAGACAATAATAACAAAGAGGTTTTACAGCTGCTGCCAGACACAGAACATCTGATAGCAGCCTGCCTCACACTCACCATGACCCCACTTGGAGATCAAAGGCTCTCATTACCTCAGAACATGCAAAATACACCTACCACAGCATACAAAAACGTTCACCTATTCTTTCCACCTGGCCTGAAAAAAAGTTAATGCCTAACCTGGTTGTAACTGGATCTGTGATTGCCTCTGTTAAAAATGTATTAGGCTGTAGACAATAGCACCTCCCAAAATAAACCTTTTTAAGGTATCTTAATTACAAGTACAAGGTGTAAGGTGCCAAGTTGTAAATTAAAGCCAACCTTTAACACATACAAGTGCTCAGGAGGTAGCAGATGAAGACTGAAGGAGCACAGGGTAAAAAAGAGGAGGAGACGTAACTGCAGCACACATGCTACAGCTGAGATTGTGAGCTAAGGAGGGGATAGCAACTGTCACTTGAGAACAGGAAAAGCAGTTTGGATATCCCACTTTTAAGTGCAAATCATAATGCAAATCAGAGTATAACCATTTCTCTCAAACACCAAGGAATAGCCTATAGTACAGCAGTCACCAGCAACATAACACATGTCCGAAATGTGACTGAATCTAGCTGTTTCTATTCCAAGGCACAAGCAAATAATATTAAAGGCACAGATTCCACGACAGAGTTAAACCAGTGACTACGGACGCTGTTTAACCCCAGTAGTTCAGAATATTCCCACAGTAACACCATAATCTCACTGTTTCTCCACTCACCCACATATCTAGAGACACACTCTGCAGGGCCTGGGATTTTAGTTAGTGGGTAGAAAGGTGTTGTGCCAAGACACTAGGTTTTGCAGGCAGCTGTAAGAGAACTTGTTATGCTTTTTAACAGATCCTTGGCAAAGGATGACAAGAAAGGGCTACAAACTTAGTAATTTACCCCAACTCCGCACTGCAAATAGAGAAGGTCCTGACCCAGGTTGGAACTTAAACTTTGTATTGTATAAAAACAACTTTGACATCCTCCACACGGAGGATATTTTTTTCATTGTCTGTATAAACAGAAGAGGGGTGCAATGAGAGAAGTGGGAAGGAGCTGAGCTAAAACTCACATTAAAATCCCATGTCAAATTGTTTCACNAAACACCAACCCAAAAAAACCCAAACACTCGCACCATGAGGAACAAAGTCAGTATCAGTCTAGATTGAAGACATCGTAACCATGGAAGCTCAGTTATGCTTAAAGAAAGGGATTTTTAAAATAGGAGCCCCAAAGATTTTTCAGAAAGGGGGGCAGGGAGGAAAAAATCTTGGGTGAAGCCACCACAGGCTAAAATAACAAGTAATAAGAAAGTTTTCAAAACAATGCATGAAAAAATATGCTGCAGCGAAGTTAAAACGCGTTGTCACTTTTTTCTCATACTGAAGTGTGAGTACTGTGGTAGGGGAAAACAACTGCATAACCTTTCCGTGAAGGAACTTTCTCTGAACTATGTTTTGGCCTACGACCTTAAGCCTCCTGCTTAGCCAGTCAAAACTGAGCAACTGAAATAACCATCCTCAATTAGAAGTCAGCTCCCAAACCAAAGCACTGTAGCTCACCACATGTGCTCTACCTTGCACAGCAATCGCCTAATCCAGCATAAACAAAGGATAAAATGGAAGCAGCTCAAGGTGGAACTTGTATTTCATATTCAATGAAAAAAATAACTGACACTACAGAGTCGCCTCTGGCACCTGTTGCAACATGATCTTGTGCCACTCTTAAACGCAGGTGAACTCATACTGCTAGGAATCCCCCAATAGAAACAAAATGCCTGCAACAGTTTCCCAACAGATGTTGCCATTCAAAAGGCACAAAGTTACACAGTGTCCTTTAGGCAAGGGCTGCGTTTTACAACCATGCTAAAATAGTATCGGGCGGTCCCAGATTCAGTGAATATTTCATCTGCAATAGATAATTATAATTTGTTCTCCGTCAAAGAGCTCTTCTTTATATATATAAAGATTTTATACACACATATATATATAAAAGATATATACATATAACTGATAGTTATTTTTGAAGGAAGGATGCATGCTTGACTATTTGCAAACGATGTTCACATAGCCTTCCAGGTGCAGAAGTCCAGATTCTGATCTTCTAACCCTAATCAGGTTAGGAGAAAAGGTTTCTTTTCTTCCCTGGTGTATTTTTTTTTTTTTTTTAAACACACTCTTTAAATTATCTGTTGAATATGCAATAAAGCATTTTACACTCATGAAGTCAAACTGTTCAACAGGGTGACTGCAGACTTCCTCCAAAGAGAGTACAATAAATCACAGCTGAGTACTGAACGCTTGAGACACTGGTTAGAGCCACTATAGGTGGGTTGGGGAAAGCAGAAAAGAGGGAGAGAAAAGAGGAATTCTTCGCTTTTAACAAGTTCTTTCATACACAGGAAAGGAGGCTCAAAGCAGGAGCCAGCCCCTACGCCTGCTCCTTTACTACAGCTTGATACACATGGTCTGAATGTTAGCGCCCATAACCAGTTCCCATATACCACTACTCTTATCATAAAGATTTGGTTTCTGCCAGCCTCTCTGGAACTGCTTGTGCCTTTTTGACCTATACGCAGGTGCAACACTGAATGAAGTCTGTGGATTCAACAGCACTAGGCTGACAAAGGCCCAACTTCCCAGAACAGAAGAGGAAGCCCACAGTGTTTACCAAAGGCAGGACAGAGGTATGAAGCTGATGATTTTATATTTTTGCCCTGGAACTTAAAACCCACAAAAAACCCACCTGCGTAGTGCATAGTTGATTCATATGTCTTAAAAAAATTCCAGTAATAGTTTTCTAACTTAAGAATGTAGTAAGAATAACTTTATTTAATATTTTTTGTCATTTTCAGTACACAGCTTCTAGTATACAAGTATTAATCTGATGCAAATTTCCTGAGGGCAGCCTGATTATCTTTTAAGTATTTGCCATGCTGCAACTGCACCTGTATTTGGACATCACTACTGTCACAGCTGTGTCCTCAGATGATACTCGGAAACATGCATACACATTCTGCTGAATGTTTTTATCAAACACGTTTTTTCTGAAAGTGCCATGAAGAAAAAACAAGAAGGTTATTCCTAACCAAATGTTCTTGCTAACAGTAGGAAAAAAGAATACACTATTCGCATACTCTTCCTAGAGAGAAAAGGAATGTTTTTCACTATCAATAGCATGTTCTTCCAGTGTGTTGCCACTGCTGATATCTCCTGAAAGAATGAAGTACCTCTTCTCAGCAGCCCAACCAGCATCAACAGAGAGCAGAGCTATAGCACTGGTGAAGAAAAGGAGTTACAATGGATGAGCATAAATCAGAACTTCTCAAAACAGCCTGAATAAAAAGGACTACTTACAGCAACCTCTCTTCTTTATCTCCAAATTAGTCAATCTAGCAGCAGAATCTGAATACTGAGATTGAAACGTATTGCTTTTAATATAAATCTTAATATCAATCTCATTACTGGTATGTATTTTACCTCACCTCTTGAACTACATTTGTAGATCATTTACGCAATAAAAGTAACTACCAACTAAACAGACTGAAATATTCTAGATTTTAATTTTGTGGAACTCAATTTGAGCTGCGAGTTCAGAGATGCAAACTGACCACCAATTTTTCTGGTTCCAAGACTCACTATCGCCTAATGGAATCAAATATATAATCTGATCATCATTGACCAAAAATAGCCTAGATTAGCTTTTTCTTCTCAAAGCTCAAATTTAGTAAGCATGATGATTATATTTTACCAATCCTGCAGGCCAGTACAATGGCATTTACAAAGGCTAACTTCACTGAAAGAGAATTCATACACTAATTCAAAGAGTTAAGAGCCTGAAAAATCTATATTTAAATTTCTAAACTACTGCAGCTTTTCAAGAAATAGGTGTTTTAGCAGTACCTATGTAGAAGATAGACACTCCAGTTGTGAAAATGAACAGATGCAATCTGTCCTATATAATACCTACACTTCACCCCTCCAGAGGGATAAAATGGCAACATACTTGTGCTATGCTACTTCAGTCTAATTTATGATTTAATTTTTTTTTTTAAGAAAAATCACAACGTGTCAGAAAACTGGTGTATGCAGACCTACTTTTAAGGATGCAAAACCAAAAAGCAAAGCTATACGGGATTCCAAGTCAGCTCATACATGGTCTTTCCACAGGCCTGCAGTTCAAGCCAAACAACTGCAGAGCAGTGAGTTCACATGAAGGAGCATGTTCTGTGGATGGAGTCTCTGAAGGCTATTTCAGCTTTTAGCCACAAGCACCTTGCCACTATTTCAATCCCATTATTGATAAAGTCAAAAGTTAACATGATGCCAAATCAAGATATTTCAGAAATCTCAATATCATGGAACACCCAGTGCAAAATATTAGAACTACTCCATTATTTCTGTAATATATTGAACAGGCCTCTAGTCAAAGAATTTGGCAAAAGGAGGTAAAACACTGAGAGACTCACATAATGCTCACTTTAGAACAGGTCTCTATGTCTGTTCGTTATTTATACCTAACCTACCATATGCATGTATCAGGAGTAGATGGCCAGGATTTGGTATGGGCAGGGGAGTGCACCTGATGGGTAGCCTGTGTGTGAGGAGAGTCCGTGGCTGCCACACATCGGACACAGCGGTCCCAACCAACATACCACAGGGCACAGCTGAGCCCCTCAGCGAAGATGATGGCACCTCAGGGAGCATGTGTAGGAAAGGGCAAAAATGACAGACAGGCAGAGGAGGAGATGGGGGGGTGGAGGGACGAAGAAGTGAGGAACAGCATATTAACACCAAGCTCATAGAATAAGGGGGAGGAAGCGCTCCATGTGCCTCCACTGCAGCCCACAGAAGAGACATTGGTGAAGCAGGTAATTCCCTCAGGTGGGAGGAGAGGACCACAGTGGGGCAGAGTACTCTGCAGCCCGTGGAGAGGACCATGGTGGAGCAGGTCATGAAGGACTATAGCCCACAGAAGGGATCCCATGACGGCTCAGGGGTGTGAGAAAGAAGGAGCAGCAGCAATGAACTGTTGAGGACTGACCGAAACCCCCATTTCTCCATCCCTCTGTGCCACTGGGTGAGCTGCTAGAGAAGTCAAAAAGAAAGGAATGAAGCTGAGCCTGGGAAGGAATGTCAAGGGGAAGGTGTTGTTTTAATTTATATCTTTGTTACTCACTATCCAACTCTATCTTAGTTGGCAATAAATTAAATCAATTTTCCCCAAGTCAAGTCTGTTTTGCCCATGACAGTAATTGGTAAGTGATCTCTCTGGCTTTATCTCGACCCACAAGCTTTTCCATTTTATTTTCTCCCTCTGTCTCACTGAGAGGGGGCACTGAGTGAGTAGCTGGGTGGGCAGCTGGCTACGGTCAGCCCACCACACAGTACTGGAAAGAAAAAGGGGCAGTCTTGTTTCAGAAAAAAAAATCATACATGGATACATGAAAGCTTTTGAAAGCCTCATCACAGCTTGGACCACTGACATTTTAAGGTAAAATAAATGCCTTATTTCTACAGTAAACTGACAGAATGTTTGTATTTTTAAGTAACAGTATCCTACAGCCTTAAACACTTTATACCTTTTGGATCCTTCCAAGTCACATGCACATACATACACGCAACATTTTAAAAAAACCTTCATATCATTATTCAGAATAGGTGTCCCAAGTGTGGATGAATGTGTGAAGTCACAGATGATTGACTTCCTTAGCACTTCTGGTTTTTCACTTTACACTGCTGTCTACATTTTGGATCAAAACTGACAGCTTGCATTTTCCTACTTGACATTTCAATGATTCCCCTGAAAACAAACTGGAATTATAACATCCTTCTATATAAGCTTTCTCAGAATCATTGAAAGCTATAAAGATATTGGAAGAATAGTTCTCTATCAAAGACCAGGACAGATACAATTCTAAAAACAATGCGTAAGTATGTGGCACAAAAAGAGGAAATGGCATCAGTTTCATTTGTAAAGCAGGTATTTACTTTAATATATTGTCTTTATTATTACAGATGTTTCTTATCTTTTTGGCAGAGTATATTGAAATGTCATACCACGACTGTCACAACACTTCTATCATGAGCTGTCAGTAAATGGGGAAGCATTTTGCACAGTTCATTCAGGGGATCACCCTCCACTGCATAAAGTTTATGTATTTTAGTAATATACATTAAACTAGACAATCCCAAGAAAAAAAAAAATATTGCACTACCTCCACCCATTTAATGACCAGCTGCTGTAGTAGCCCTTCTGATAAGATCAGTTGTATTTTCATCCAACGTCAACAATAATATTCAACAGCACCAGCAAAAGGACAAAAAAGTCTTTCAGCTCTGAAACAATTAGGAGCATAACTCTAGTCCTTACTACATACGCAACCACCCACAACCTAGGAAGCTTATACTCCTGATAAAAATAACATATAATTCGCTCTCCTCTCAAACTAATTATTTTAGCTTCTTTCCTGTAGAAATAACTTCCTCTAGTCAAAAACTTTTTTTTTTCTCCTTACCCCACCTTCTTTTTTAAAGGAGACAAAGCATAGGTACCAAAAAAAATTTCTCTCCATACGAAATTAAGCACCACTGGTTTGAAAAAAATCACATCTATCCAACAATAACAGTAGAAGAAGTAACAGAAGATGAAATAATAGTTCTCTGCTACCAAAGGCACTATTTCCACTTTTCTCCTAGAGAGAGCCTCATTCACTTGAGAATCACATGAACTACTGACAAAACTTATCCGAGCATTTGGTGAGCCCATTTCAGACCGATTAGGAAACAAAAACCTTTTTCTTTGTTGGCCAGGTTAGTTTTCTGTTCAATACGGAGTCAAAAGAGCACCACAATCAGCAGAAGGTAAAAAAGGCAAGAGCACAGTCACTCCACTTTGGCAAAACCCATCATGAAACAAAATCCACAAAACCCACCTCCACCAAAATAATCTCTCTAAATAAATGCGTTACTCTGGCATTTGTCGGATTAGCAGTGTTTGAACTGCTCTCAAGGACACTACAAGGCAAAAACAAATAAACAAAAAAGCACTACATTCTCAGTCAGATTGTGGACAGTGTTTTAGCTGACCTTTTAGTCACTTTATGAGGATTGTAAACAAAATTAGAAATAGCAGCATCAGCTTTATCCCATTCCTCAGTCCACTTCCTTTAAACAGAGGCATCAACTGTAAACAGACCAAGCATACCAAACAAAAGGACACTGCCAAGCCTCTCTCATAATAACATGCCTAGTTATGAAGTTTAATTTCAAAAGGCTGAAACACATTTAAGCCTTCAAATGAAGGCTTATAACATTACCTTTCCGTACACTTTTAAGAAATCAGTTTCCTTGGTATTTAATTCAAAACACGAACACCTGGACAGGTGACAATAAACCAAAGTTTTGTGACAGTATGAAATCTGACTTCCATTTTTATCATCAAGATGAAAAAAAGTGAACAAATAAAAAAAAATTAAAAATCCATACCTTTTCTTGGAGGTAGTTCACCATTTTGTGTTAACTCTGTTCCGGGATACACAATCTCTCCATCTTTTACCATTTCATTCCACAAGCCACATAGTCCATCTCGTGTAAAAGCAAGCTGTTAAAAATAATACAAGATATATATATATATAGTTATGCACAACAGTTTTCTCTCAAGCCAACATTTAAAATATATCAGATTTTATATTTTGTCCCAGAAGAAAGAAAACACATGTATCACTCCATTGGTATATTCCTCGTGTGTGTCTATGACAGGGATTTAAGTGATCTTCAGGATCATTTCAGGATTCTCCAGCTATGGTATTTTCAGACCAAAAGCTCAAAACAGTAACTTTTAAATAGGCTCAAATACAGCAAGCACAGATTACATTTAATTACTTTGTATTTAAATATATCAAAGGCATGGATTTGGTCACCTCAGAACTATCCACATATTCAAGATGACACTATACAATAATCCAGGGGACATAGGGTGGGGTGTTCGTTTTGCCTTCAGGAAAAGCCATCCAAATAAAGCCAAATAAAGCATAAAGTCACAAAACAGGGAAGCATGAAGAAAGTCACTATACAGTCCCCTCTCCAAACCAGCAACCGAAAAGCTGGGCACTCAATCAGAACACGTGACGTCAAGGCGCAGATTCATAAATGTATTTAACCAGTTCAAACTGGTCCTGCTGCGCAAAGCATCTCTCACAGCCCTCCCTCTTCCTTCCTTACAGCTGATACAATGCCTCCTCTCACACTCAGACTAATGCACGTGTGTGATCATCTGCCAAACTAGATTATGGAACTGATCAAGACTAAAACCAGCTGTGCCTGGGGGAAAAACAAGAGGCCACCTCAGCCCAGGTCAGATCCCAATACACTCCACAGGCAATAGGACAAACGCTCACGATAGAACAAGCGGCAGGACTGTGCTAGCTGCAAGCACTCATGAAAGCCTCCGCTGTAACACGAGTCTCCTAATGATTTATCAATTTGGATCTCCCTTGAAGAATCCTAATGACCAGGATAACTTGTCTTTGACTGACGTTGTTCTCTGCTTCATAAAATGCTGCAAAACAGGTGTCAACATCCCAAGCGAATTCCATAATAACCAGGCTATAATTTGCAACTGTGTAGCACAAGGGAGGAGGGGAGTACATGAAATGGAAAAACAGAATACCTTTAGCATACCAAAGTGAAGACATTTAAAAAAAACCTGCTGGAGGCTTATTCAGAAGCATCTTTGTGTTATGTAACTAGCATTCAAATCCAAAGTGTTTTAACTGAGAAGTAATTCAAAGATGTTACTTACACAATCCCTGTAAAATCTTTACCCTTAAACACAGAAGTCTGCTTATACTTTATTGTGATCTATTTCCTATTGATATTTTAATGATTACAGATTGCAGGTTTTCAGAGTCAGAACCACAAGCTGGGAAGTCATTTGCTGATCTAGCTAATCTCAGTTAACAAGAAAAATTGAAGACAAGTTGCATGTTTTGACACCACTGTAACACACTAAATTACCACAGCAGTTTCTTGACTTCAAATGGCATACTTCAGAAAATCACTCCGACACATATTAATAACTTCAATCATTTTTCTTTCAGCATAAAATACGAGCGGACACAATGTATGTGTTTTTCACTTACTATTTCCTGATCCCAGGGGGGTAAGAGGGGAAAAGAATCACACAGCATGAGCTAGACATTATTCAACTTATCTGCGATATATCAGTGGCGCAGCACCAGAATTACACTGTGACCATGCTTTACTGAAAGGTACAGTCCCTGTTCTTCAGGGCTTGACAGCACGTAGGGCTTTTGCAAAGATTCTGTGTTTTGCTGTAAGTTTTACATTTGATTTATTTTTTAAAAGTTGTAATAGCCTGAAGTTGCATTTCAACAATGAAAAAAATAATAAAATCAAACATTCACCATTGACTGAACTTCTTGCATTGTTCACAGTCTATACATATTTCAAAAATAAATGGTGTTCACTTTCTCCATCATCAGATGTGGTCATTTATTTTAGTGGGGCACTTAAGGAATTTATTTGTTACATATTTTTTCTTGCAAAAAAAAGCTAAACACAACTGTCACTAGTTTTGGCTCATATGTCACAGAAGTTTGGGTTTTTTTTTAAACAATCACTTGTTGAATGCTAACCTACGCTAAAATACAAGCTTGAAAAATAGTGAGCGAGGCAACCCTCCGGATGGATTGCGCAATAAGTTATGGTTCTCACAAAGTTAAGGTTTTTGTCTGTTAAACTTCTTATAAATTTTATTTTAAATTCTCATATCACCTTGATATGAAAAATTATTCTCACAGCCCTTAAGGTTACAATCTAAAGGCCTACAGGCTTTGACTTCCAAGGTTCTTCATAATGCAGCAGTGTTTTAGTTCAGAAAACTTACTTCTTTTGTAAGCATTTTTTTCTGTGTTTTAACCTCTAATCCTTTCACATGGCAGAAAGTTCACCAAAGTCTTTCAAGCAACTAAAACTGAAAAAGTAAAAAAAATTTCTTCTGCCTTGGGTTTGGTGTTAAAATTCTTATCAAAGTCACTTTCTTGGTATGTTGCATAAAGATAGAGCAACCACCAAGATTATAGGTCAGAGAGTTCCCCCTCCTTCTACAAATATCTCATGTGGAAGCTTACACCATAAGCAGCCTTCAGATAAACAATTCTGCTTTCACCCAGGTTGCAGTTAGCATTTTGCCAGCGGTATATGTCTTGGGGGAGGTAGAAAAGGAAACACCTTTGGAAGTAAAGGAACACTGGACTTTTTTTGTAGCAATAATCAAAGCAACCAACTGAATAAACAATTAAGAAACAGAATTTAAAACCAATTCATCCATCATAACTGAGAGCAACTCAATTCCAACTGTAACAAGTTCACTATTAATCTGCTTGACATTCAGCAGACATATTAAACAGTGAATTGCCACAATTACAGCCAAAAAGTGAAAGAAAAGTCTGAGGTTTTGAGTGCTAAATTATTCAAGCAATTTTATTTTCATGATCACAAAATTCTATAGCCCTGAGAGAAATACGTCACTTAACCAACAGAAACGGGGAAAAGTGGCTGACGTGCCAGCAGGTTGTGCTGCCATTCAGAGCAACCTCAGTAGGCTGGAGAAATGGGCTGACAGGAACCTCATGAAGTTCAACAAGGGGAAGTGCAAGTCCTGCACCTGGGCAGTAACAACCCCAGGTACCAGTACATGCTGGGGATAACCCAGCCGGAAAGCAGCTTTGCAGAAAAGAACCTGTGTGTCCTAGTGGACACCAAGTTGAACATGAGCCACCAATGTGCCTTTGCCAAGAAGGTGGTTCATGGGTGTCCTGAGCTGCATTAGGAGCGTTGCCAGCAGGTTGAGGGAGGTGATCCTTCCCCTCTACTCGGCACTGGTGAGGCCACACCTGGAATACTGGGTCCAGTTCTGGGTTCCCCAGCACAAGCAAGACACGGACATAGTGGAGAGTCCAACAAAGGGCCACAAAGATAATTAAGGGACTGGAACATCTCTCCTATGAGGAAAGGCTAAGAGAGCTGGGACTGTTTAGCCTGAAGAAGAAAAGGCTCAGGGGGGAACCAGTCAATGTATATAAATACCTGAAGGGAAGGTGTAAAGAAGAGGGAGCCAGGCTCCGCTCAGTGGCCTCCAGTGGCAGGGCCAGAGGCAATGGGCACAAACTGAAACACAGAAGATTCCCTCTGAACACTAGGGAACATTTTTTCACTGTGATGGTGAGCACAAAGGTGTTGTGGAGTCTCCATTCTTGGAGGTATTCAAAAGCCATTCGGACACGGTCCTGGGAAACTGGTTCTAAGTGGCCCTGACTGAGCGGTGTGGTTGGACCAGATGACCACCAGAGGTCCCTTCCAATCTCAACTATTTGCGATTCTGTGAAACTAGCAGCTGAAGATAACAGTAAATCAACTGTATGGTAGAAAAGTCAAGTATCTGCTCTGACTACACAATCCTGCTTTTCTTTCTTTCTACAGTGTTTTAACACTATCTTAGCCAGCACAAGCACATATTACTTTCTTCTTTTGCTCCCACCAATACTTCTTGCATTCAGTCATTTGCGTGGAGGCTATCAACACATCCAAGTGCTGAGACAGGAGAACTACAACTCTGTTCAGAACGAATTTCGAGAACATCTCTCTCTGACTTCTGTTTTTGAAAAAATATTACTCTTCCTTAAAAATATGGCTCTTCTTACACTCAGTTTAAACAGAGTTCACAAGGCAATTGATGGTGCAGTTTAAGAGAAGAAAAACACATTTGGCGTCTTCATTGTTTTTGAGATACTGGGGCTGTGAGTACAAGAGTACCTACCTGTGTTTTATTAAGTCTAACACTCTCTCACTATAATGCTTGATATATTTGGACATTTTTCCCTCTAATAATTTAGTAAATTTGTGAATATTTAAAGGCATAAACTTAACAAACTCAGTAAGCTGAAAAACTAAGAAAGTCTTCATGAACTTTTGCAACTGGCAACAGTTGCAGAGACGTACACTCTGCAAAAACCACATAGGACCCCAAGTCCCTGCTTGCCCCACCACCTACATGCTGCCTTCCCAAGACTGAGACAACAGCAGCTCCATGCTCCATCACCACTATCCGTTGCCCTGCAACCTGAGCCCATGCTCTTAATCCCCCTACTCATTCCACCAAATGAAGTGGCATTCCCCACACCTAAAATCTCCCTTGCTTTTCCCATGGCATCTCCTGACCTCCTCTCGGATAAGACCACAGCCACATATCCTCATCTCCTCTGCACCTCACCTTCACAAACCCCAAGCCACTTCCACCATTTGTCACATATTCTCATCCCCAGACCAGGTCTTGATCTCTGCACTCGTAAGGCACATATCTCACCAAACTCATATTTCCCATATAAACCTAAGTCTCACCCCTGCTCACTTATCCCAAACCAAAAAAGCAAGGTCCTAAGCAGACTTCAAAGTGAACTTCTACTGTACTGTAAACTAGGCAGCGCCCACTCTAATATTTTGCTAATCCTACTTATGCAGTTAAACGGTAATTTATTCTGCCTGGTACAACATTTAAGTCAAAGGGATATCTAGTTTGGTTGCTGGCATGTGCTGCTGCGATCCTCCAACAAGGCCTGCAGTGAAATTCCTGTCCATCCCCATCAACTGTAGAGAATAAACCATTAACATCTGCTTACATTTCAAGAAAATTAGATCTTGCAACCATAACTGGATAAGCTTCTGAGAATTCTCAAAGCACCACTACAATTCTGCTTTTAATAAGTTATTTTAAATATACTCAGCAGCTGTGATTTTGTTCTAAAGTCAACTGTTTGATTCAGACAAAGGTACTCCATGTGGTACAGCAGATCACGTTCTTGATGTAGTTTCATAAACTTTCCTGCAGAAAGCAAAGAAGCCTCCATAAAAGTTAACTCAAGCTCAAGAAAAATGACGTCAGGATAAGAAAATGACACAAAAGGACAAGGATTGATTCAGGTAAGATTCCTGATTATACAACTGCACTGGAAATTCAAGACAGTGACTTCATAATCACAAAATGTTAATATGGATTTAAAATATAAGCTACTTAAATGATCTTCACCTCAGAATTGCCAGTGAGGGGGAGGGAGAAGGAATATGTTCTTTCATTCAGTTACTTCTGCATTAACCATTGGCCGCATNAGAATAGTAAATCCTTTCCCAAGTCTCTCTGCTGTTTTCGGTTTTTTGAATCCATTCAATTGTTGTTTCCTTTCTCATTGTAGTCGTCTTCGGTATTTTGCTCTAGCTTCCTTCCTTCCCTGATGAAGCATGCCCTGAAAGCACAGCTGCTTATCATAGCTACGCAAAGCACAGTGAAACACCATTAGATCTAAACATACTGCTCTAAAGCTCTGATAGCAAAGACAGAAAAGTTCAGCAGCCCCACACTACTTCAACAGATTAAGAGTTAAACTAGAACTTACCCCATAGTAACAGTCTACTGGTCTTCCATTTGTTGAAAAAGTTTAACAGTTAATGACCATATGCAAAGAAAAACTACATGATTCCCTCAAACTTAGAAGACAAATTCTCTGACTTTCTCCATTTGCAGAACAGTAGTTCTGTTTGAGCCCATATATTTGCATAAACATTAAATTTAATTTCTCTAACCTATCACTCCACATATAGTCCTCATCCCTCCCTCTGGAAACCACTTATTTTGGAGGGAAAGCATTACTTAGGTTTTTTAAATAATCTATAAAACAAAACAAAACTAAAACCCTACTGCAAACTTCACTTCCTCTAAAAGCATAGGAGTTCTCATTTGCAGTTTTCTACATGAACTTCCACATAAGTCCTTCAATTTTTGATCAGAAAACCAAAGCTAAGAAGAAAATTAACAGGAAATCAACAAAATAGAGAAAGCAACTTTCACTAACTTCTTGCTTTTACTAGTAAAACATTGCTTATTTACACTATCTTCTTATAAGCAAAGACACTGATCTAGACACCATAGGAGTGCCATTTTCACGAAAATCAAAGGGCCAAATTTAACTTTGAAGGGAAAGTAAAAAGGTTTCAGACCAATACAACTCTTACAGGTGGCTCTTTCATTTTAAAGAGCCCACTCTCACCTCTGTGGCAAAAGAAAGTGACAGAAATAGTCTGCCAATCATGAACTCAGAGAAAACTGATGAAAATGCATCATATTCCTCTTGCTCTTGCACCTTGACTGTTGGCTAAAGTCTTTTTGAACACTTCAGGAAAATGGAATTTTTTCACCTCTAACCCCTGCTATTAAGCACAATAGCTCTCCGCAGGATCTAGAATAAGCAGACTAACAAATACCATTCGAACACATACGCCTCCCATTAGCTGACAGCAATTCTAGTTGTTATTCAGCCATCACTAATTAAAGTTCTCTGCATAAGGTTCTAAATTAGTAGTACGGTACATCTACTTAATTGGAATTATTTTAAGCATACTTTGATTCAGCAGGCTGCCTAGCTAGGTTTAAGTAAACAATTTTAATCTTCCCTTCCATTTGTATATTTTTTTATACTTTCCTTTTCTAAAAAAGGTTGTCTTCCTTAGAAACTACCATTAAAACACAATCTCCCATTGCACACAGATTTTCCTGTGAACGGGATTGTTTCTACTACCAATAGACGTAAAAGGGTAGGTGGTTTTAGATGTATTAATTCAAATCTAGAAAAAAAAAAATTGAAAATTGAAGTGATACACTAACCTTTCAAGCAAGTATGCTAAACACGACCCATGAAAGTGACCTGTACTAAAATCCACCTGGTTTATACCTTCATAGGTTTATTTTATTAATGGTGATATTATCCACATCTTATTGATATATGTAGTATGTTCTCATATTACATATTTTACTACTGATGTTACCTCATTTTGAGCTGAACTATCCTGATTTTTAAGCTGCTGTAACAGTTTGTGCTTTTTCAAACAACACAGAATATCTCAATTTTGCTCCACCAGGAAGTTTAGATTTTTAATTAAAAAAAAATGTTTCTACCCAGTTCAAAATTACGATAGCAGCTGTAAATCATACAATAATAGGCCAATTAATTACAAAGTTAGTAAAAAGACATAGAATAGTGCTGGGGTGCACTTGGGTCCTTGTAGAGCATTTTGGCTTACTATAATAATATTGGTTAGTTTGAGATAAATTAATATAACAAAAAAAAACCCACATTGTCAAGATACAGTTCCATTAACATTTCACAACACTTCAGTTACTCCTACAGGCTAGAGACCCACTGCTATTACAAAAGGGCTTGTATCTTTGACAGTCTCTTAAGAACAGCGATAATATGCTACATTACACTGGCTTTCTCTCTTGAAAGTAAGATCCCAAAACTGAGTAAGAAAACTTAAATTTGGCCTAGATGCCAGCTGGAACAGCGACGCGCACAGGTGGTTAAACACAATCCATACTAAAATCCACACGTCATTCTTATTATATCAATACCACTATATTATAGACTTGTTAACGCACATAGTACTATAATATCATGTATTACATTAATAATGCAACACTGTCTTGAGCTAAAGCAAAAAAGAATCCCATGGTTTTCAGAGACATTTCACTGGCTTAATACACAGTAACTGCCACAGCCATCAAGTCTAAACAGCAAACTCTCTGGTAACAGTGACAAAAAAAAAAAGCAAGTCAGACTACTAGCCCACCAAATTAAACATTTCACTTCCAATTCTAGCTATCCTCCCCAAGTTTTGCAGCAGCAAAGAACTTAATTTAAAAAAAAAAAAAAAACAAAAAAAAAACAAAAAAAAAAGTTAGTTTTAAAGACTAGTCAATGTCTGTATGTCTCCTAAAGTAAGAATTCCCCGGTATAATTCTGTTTCTCCAAGGACTTTCACTATAGTGAAAAGTTAAAAGTCTAGCTGCAAAGTGAAGAGTTTCAGGGTCTAATTCCAACAATAATTTGTAGTCAGCTTGATTAATTCACATGAATTAGTGTGTCTTTCTTCAAACCTCTGCTAGGTACTATGCTTATCTTTTCAATTCCTGTTGACAGCCTCTTGAACACCAGTAAGCCCCTTCTATAGCTAGCTGGTAAAAACATACACAGTAGGAAATCATTATATTCAGTACACATAGACCTTAAAAGATTATGAGACAGGACTTATACCTAGAAAAAAATTTCATACACAGCTGGGTCATCTAGTCAACCAGTAGCTACAGTAGTCAATCATGCAATAGAAAAATTCCCAAGAGCCCAAAACCCCTTTACTTGACAGAAGACATCTGCCATTTAATGCATTAAAAAGGAACAATTCAAGACTCACACGCACATTTTTTACGATACTCAACACATATATCCAGATAGCATTCTGTGACGAGGACCTGTGTAATACCAAAAACAGTTAACCTAATAAGAAAATTATATTATACCCAGGAGGTCTGGCTAGCCTTCAGATTCCAGAGAAGTGATGTTTGCATCCAACAGATCACAAATGATTACTGTTCTCTTCTTTCATTAATCTCATTATTTTGACTACAGCATGATTGGAAGAAAACAAAGGGAGTACCCTGGCAATTAGAGTCTAACTTGTTATTACTCATAAAGAACTCCTATTTATAAGAGAGCTTATTCACAGAAATTTGTTACAAATTAAGATTTTTATTACTAAAAGGAATTATTACAACACATTAACTACACAACAGTCTCATAAAACACAGATATTTCATTCCATTTATACACACTCAGCTGAAAATAATCCTTAAAGTTTGGATGGCAACTGAAGCCCTCTTGTCAAAAGTTTATATAAACAGAAAAAAGGGATGTAGAAAAAAAGGCACTACAAATAAGAGGAAAAATCTGACAAATCACATGAACAGTCACATTTTTCACCCCATATAATACAGAAGAAAAAGAGACAATGCATAGGCAGCAGCTGTTAAAGATTGCCGCTTTTTCAGCTAAAATTTTCCTCTCTTCTACAATCATTGAAGCAACAAAAACGTAATCTAGAAGCCAGGTTCCAGGGAACACAAAAATATTTCTGTATTTCTTAATATGCTTATCTTCAAACTGTTTTCTACTATGTTCATTTACCACATTGGCCAAAATACCTAACTTTGGATCAAAACTTCTACTTTGGTAAGATGAAAATAGAACAAATCTAGGCACATCAAGAGCAAGTCCTGTCATTTTATAGTATTTACATACAAGACCTACTAAATAATGCAACCTCTAAGGCTATATCTGTCACTCCTGATTCCAATTTAGCTTGCTTGATATAAAATATTGGAGAAAGGCTGCTTTTGAATCACAACCGCATGGGGAGAAACCCTTGTCTAACCACAAGAACAGCTGAACTCAACCATTCACACTATCGGCATGTAATTTTGGGTAAAGCCACTCAGGATGCAAGTTTTTAAATTTTTTATTTTTATTATGAATCTGTAACCAAGAAATAACATGAGCTGAAACAAGAATTTCAGAGTTTTGAGCAGGAACTTGTAAAGGTTATTCAGAGTAAGGTATGGATATGCAACATCTGGGAGAAGGAAGACGATAGACAAGACAGGGAGTTACTCTAGTTACCCATTTCATCTGAAACAAACATAACTGACCCAAACCACTCTACTTCTCTGTATTTTCTGCCTAATTTTCAAATCTGAATTGAGAAAACACGATAGTATCCTCACCCCCGTATCACGCAACTTTGATAAATGAACAGATCATCTTCTAAGACAGAAGAAAGCTTTCACCGAACACCAACACATTTCAACAAAGACCAGTTCCATTTCAACCACGTATCTTTGATAAAAAATTAACTCACTTCAAAATGGACAAAATTTAAAGGAAGCCAATGCCTGTTATACAAACAGCTACAGTAAAAGCTAATCTGGATTTTTCAAAATATAAATTAGATCTCCATTGCCTTTTGCTTCAGTTCTCTTGTGCGTTAAAGCTGATAGCTCATATGGAGGCAAGAAGTTTAGCAACAGCATAAACAAAGAATTTATGGTTCCGGCAGCAATGCTACACTCCACTATGTGCTTTGACACTCTGCAAAGATAACATACACAGGTGGTCCGGCTTGTTTCTAAGCAGAAGGGACTGTACTGACAATACAGATATATTTGCAGCTCAAAATAAGTCCATGTTTCTTCAAGATCAATTTTAAATCAGCATATTCAAAAAATCCTATAGCTCTATCTCAAGCGCAATGCTGCAGTCCTGTTTGTCAGCTATTTAGACTAAAAGCATCCTTGATCTGCCCCTGAAAGGTCACGATGCAATACAACTATCTAACTCCTTACCTGTAAGTCTGTCTTCAACCATTTGGAGTCAAACCTAGCTTGAGCAGCCAGACAAAAAGATTCAGAAGACATCTTTCCTTCTCCAGCCTTCTCTCCAGGCTGGCTGAGCAGCCCAACCTGCCAAAAAATGAGAAAAATAACAATCTATCACATGAAATAAACCACACAATGTTATTTTTGTTCAGCCTAGAATGGCTTCCACTCGATCTTTAGAAATTCATCGTGAAGAAGCATCTCCCTCGTTCACATCCCCCGAAATTGCACGGGGAGAAGATCACGCAAGAGGAACACTATGGGAAAACACACACACACACACACACACCCCGCTTCCCTTCCCTACAGCACTGTTTGAAGGAAGCTTCCCTTCCGCTGCACGGAGCCACCCCAGCGGCCTCACGCTGCCCCTCCACCCCATAAGTGGTGCATGAAATAAATAATTGATCGCAGATTACGCAAGCCGCAGGCCAACATAAAGCGATTATCAGGGTCATGCCCCCCCCCAA
>VXBH01003133.1:499211-533791 GCA_013400035.1 Rynchops niger | reverse complement strand
CCAATTGGCGGCCCGGCCCCCAGGTACGCCAGCAAACCTCTGGGCGAATCAGGAGAGGGGAGGAGGGCGGGACATCCTGTCCCGGAGCGGGCCGCGGCGGTGGAGGGGCCGGGCTGAGGGGCCGGTGGGGGCCTCGGCCCGTCGGCCTGAGGGGTGCCGGCGTCTGAAATCGTGCCGGTAATAGCAAAAAACAAAGTCTCGTTTTAGGTAGGATGCAGGGATTAAGAAAAAAAAAAAAAAAAAGAGGGATTGGGTTGGTTTTTGGTTTTTTTTAGTCACTTTAGGGACCATCTCCAAAGTTCTAAGTATTTCAGGACAGAAAGATCAATATTGAGTAGTTGAGAGGCAGACAAAATGGCAGAAACAGCCTCAAAGGGTCGAGGCTGGAAGCGGGAAAGTGATGCTGCTGCGCAGAAGGGCAGAAAGATGCAGGGGGTGAAATGAGGAGCTGGCTGGCAAGGGCGGCCTGGAGGCACACTGTAGCTGCCGGTGGCCCAAGTGAGAAGCATAGAGTTGTCTAGGTTGGAAGGGGTCTTTAAGATCATCGAGTCCAATCGTCAACCTGACACTGCCAAAACCACCACTAAACCATGTCCCTAAGCACCGTGTGTACATGTCTTTTAAGTACCTCCTGGGGTGGCGATTCAACCACTTCCCTGGGCAGCTTGTTCCAATGCTTGAGAACGCTTTCGGTGAAGAAATTTTTCGTAAGATCCATCCTAAACCTCCGCTGGCACAACTTGAGGCGGTTTCCTCTTATCGCCTGTTACTTGGGAGAAGAGACTGACCCCCACCTCCCTACAACCTCCCTTCAGGTAGTTGTAGAGAAACTGCACTGAGGCAAATAATCAAGCTTCAGTGTAAGTCTGTTGAGGATGATGAACTGTATCAGTAGCATAAAAATTACAATTAACCAAAAGTAAAGTTTCTCACAGTGCTTAGAGTACAGTTCACTGGCAGCTAAGGAATTAGGAAAGTAGGAGCAAGGCTTGGCAGACAGGACCATGATTGTCTTTGGCCAACATGACGCCACAGGTCAATGAAATTCTAACAGAACCGAGACCATTTGCTGGCATTTAGGCAAAGGTACACAACATTTAGTTTTTATTAGTTAAGAAGCGCTGTAGTAAAACACAGTGAATTTGGTTTTCCTGGGCTCATTTTCAAAGTAGCAGGTGCAACCATGACCTAACCGCTTCGCCCATCGCTTATCACAGACCTCTCTTGGGTCAAGCTACAGTAGTCACCTTAAGTAAAACGCTGTACAAAATTTCTGAAGTACCTGAAAATTTATGTAAAAAGATAGAAATATCCGATTTTCTCATCTTCCTCCCTGAAACTTTGAAATAGTAACCTTCAAAGATAAAAGTGGTTTCCCTTGAAAAGTCTGCCCAAAGGCTTACATGTCAAAAGCTTTAAGTTTAACATAAAGGCACTGGAAGTTTTATCATGCATATCATGTTGTGTCTGTTCTGACTGGTCCATGGCTAAGCAAGAGCTACCACACCAGAATGGGAAATATTTTAGTCTCTTCTTATATGGTAGGCTGGAAGTATAAGAAAATAACACTGGCACAGCTTGCCCAGAGAAGTTGTGGATGTCCCGTCCCTGGAAGTGTTCAAGGCCAGGCTGGATGGGGCTTTGGGTGACCCGGTCTAGTGGGAGGTGTCCCTGCCCATGGCAGGGGAGTTGGAACGAGATCATCTTTAACTAGATCAACTAGATCACCTTCCCGTCCAAACCATTCCATGATTCCATGAAAATAGTCATATTGTCATTCCAAGAATAAAAACCACTTTGAAATGTATGGAGCCCAAACCAGAAGGAATTAGCAAAACTTGGTTGAAAACATAGTGCCCACTGATTGTGCCTACTGCTTGCTTAAGTGATTTGCAAGTCAGATCTAAATGAGATACTTTGCATGTACAATATTCACTGCTGGTTTTTGTTTGGCTCTCCAAGAAAAATAACTTCAGACAATCTGCATTAATTTCAGAGAGTTTTCTTACTTTTATTAAATAACAAATGGCAATAGCCTTTGGCTGCCACTCTTCATGTGAATAATTTGAAGAGTGCATAACTAGCTAACTTTTTAGACTTGAATCACTGGCCCAATTAGCAGGTAGGCACTTGCTTCAACAAAACTCAAAACCTATTTGGCTGCGGTAACCATGGAAATTCAAAGCTAGAGATACTTCTGAAGAACTTACGGGTTATTTTGTGTTTCCAGATTTAGATTTCACTGCTGATGAATAATTTTTGTTTGCATTTGAAATGTACTGTAATAGCATGGTGCAATCTCAAATGGTATTCTCATTTATAAAAATACGTACCCAACACATTTTCCAGAGAGAAAAGTGTTTCTGGTACAATGACATGAAAAAGCACTTTGATAACATTATTAAAATTAATTTTTTTTTTTTACAAATAATCAGAAAATTCCAAGACTCTGGGACCTGAAGTTTGTCTCTATACACAGTACTTGCAGTATTAAGTCCATCAATAACTGTTATTTTGATGCTATTTAAGTAACAGTGGCTTGTTTCACTTCAGACTGACCAAGGTAACAAAGGTGTTGTATGGGTCTGACAGACTTTGGAAGGCAAGCTCAAGCCAAGCAGTTTAAGCGTTACCACTCCTAGCCTTGTGCTCCACACTTCTGATGCATATTTCCCTCTTAAAGCAGGGTTGTATGGGTTATAAAAGAGTTCTCCAGCCATCATCCTTTGTGCCCCAGCTTGGTAAAGTAACCTACTTAACACCCAAGAAAATCGTTAAGCAGATCTGATGTTCCTGCCTTAGAGACACTGACATCCTCAGGAGCTGCGAGGCAGGCCGCTAGCGAGGTGGAAGCAGCTTCAGCTCACTGCTATCACTGCAAGTCCGCCAAGACGCTCGCACATCTCTCTTGCTTTCTCCAGAGAAATGGCTGAACATGGAAAAATCTAGCTTTTGTGGACAGACACAGAGTCAATCTTTTACATGTATCTGCTTCTAGGCATATAGTCAAATCGCTGTTATTAGAGATTAAAGCAAAAAGTAAATATATCAGAATGAGAGGCACACTAAAACCAAGGGGTCACATTTTCTGGTCCAGCTCTTAGCACTCCTACAAACAACACAGAGTGCTCTAAAAATGTCTGGCTCTGGGTAGGAGACCGCTCTTTTGTTGTAAATGTGGCAGGGAAGCCATGCCAGCTTCTACAAGGGAAGAGGCACTGTAGAGGTGCAGGATGTAGAGGAAAAGAAGGATGGTGGTGCACGTGCAATCTGTGTAAACCACGAAAGGCTGAAGAATGCAGGAAGGGAGCCCTCCCCTCACCTCCGTGCAGTGCCAATTTGTGGCGCTGTCAGGCAGGCCTAAGGAGATGGAGAAGAATACACCTATCTCCGTAGTCTAAAGCAGAACAGGCAGAAGGAAGAAAAGGATCTTTGGACAATCTGGGCAACACCGTATTTCTTTTTATTTCACTTGTGACAATGGGATCATAAGTATTGACAAGATCTGTCTCAAATATTGAGGCAATGGCATTTTCAAGTAACTAAATCCAAAACCTTAAGAGCCAGCAAACAAGTGGTGAGGATTAACTTTTTTTTTTTTATCAAAAAGGACGAAAAATAAGCAAGTGAATGTTTACATAAAGATAGTATCTAGTCCTACCTACAGGCCTTCAAGGTATAAGCATGAAATCTTTACTAATTAATAATTCTTTTAAATATGTGAGCTCTAGGGAATCCATTCTATAACAGCAGTGGAATGTGGGGCATTTTTTTTCTCTCATTAGTGCATATCAATAATTGTTATGCATGCAAATGGGACACAAAACCATCTCTGTAAGAGCAGTGCCTAACTGTTCACTGCAAGACAATGCCTTTATTGTTTGTAATTTTTTTCAAGAGCCATTTGTGTTGTGCTCTCCCACTGAGTTTGGAAGCTTTTGTGTATTGTTATCCATAAAATGCAAAATCCAGCCCACTCGGGGCTTAAAACAAGTCTCAAAGAATTTCCTGGCTTACTTCTCAGTGATGAAGGCTTTCCCCAGGAAAGTGATAAACTTCTACAATTAGCCTTTTTTATTTTAATACTCTCTGAACTGAACTGTTGGCCAAAATTTCGGTTTTATACAATTAAAGGCTCATAATGAGGCCCATTATTTCTTTGTTATATTATTCGCAAAGAATACCATCAGTTCAAATTGGTCAATATGTATGATTATGCCTCATCAGTGCTTTCTGCAGGGGGAAAACAGGACTGAGTAAGGACATAAGAGGATTGTCCTCCTTCCTCCACACACTAGTATTTCTAAAAAGTCACAATGGCACTCTCTACTAGTCATTTTTATGACTGAATAAATATTTATTACGTGAGCAGAAAAAAAAACCAAAAAAACAAAGGAAGCAGCTTCCATGTTCAAAAACCCAAGCCACTTGCAATCAATATCTTTCCTGCTACTTCTCATCTTTTTCTCTAATATATCTCTGCTCCAACCCGTAGCCTTCACATCCATCCACACTTCCAAGATGATTTCACTCCTACCTTTACTGGGCAGTGATATGTACCTGTTCTAGTTTGGAAGCTGTATTGTTCCTCCATTAAACAGAATTAGGTTAACCCCTCCCTGCCTTTTTTTACCTAATTTTTAAATGACAAACACTGCTTACACCCAAAATTTCAACAAGTTCTTCTCCTGTGGCATTTTTTCTTTGCGAAGTCTTGTGTGAATCACAGTACATTGTACAGCTGACGCAGCTCAGTTGCGGAGGTGGTGTTGGAAAAGCAATTCCGCGTACAGAGAGCTGAAAAAAAAAGCAGGGTGGAGCAACAAAAAACTGTCACACTAAAGCCACAATTTCCACGGGTAACTAATTAGAATCCATTGTTAATTACATTTTGCATAGTTAATTATTTTTAAAATTAGAGTGAATCCTGTCCTTGTTAAAGCAAACAGTAACGTTTTCATTGACTTCATTAAGCTCAGAAATTCATATATCCTTTATTTCACTCATCCAGTGCCAACCATGCTAGTTTTTAGTCTTCCAGAAAAACAGAATCCCAAAAGCTTGCTTTCCAGGTTACATCTTCCATTACAGAGAAGGAAGGTTGTTTTGCTTTCCCCAGGCCAGCCCCAGTGGTTTTATCCAGGGAGTCTCTCACTTTACAGCCCAAACCAGTCTGATCTGATTTCGTCCTACATCTCTGAACTCAACAACAATAATGAATTGTCTGTGGCTGTTCCTGTTATTTCTTTAAATTATCAATTCAAAATGATCGCTTCATAAAATATTTGAGAGGGTTGTTATTCTCTGACTTGCAAAGTAGCTTTGGAAATGCCAGCTTGAGTATGCTCGCTAGACAGATCTTTGGAAATAAACACTACATAAATACTCAGATATCCATTACAGACATGTTGAAATTAAAAGTATTTGGTATAGAATAGGGGATATATCAGCAATTCAGATGGAAAAAATATATATTCCATATACTAAAAAATAGCAACTTCCATGAGCTCTCTATCGTTTTCATATTTAATACCGTTCTTAACTTAAAGCCAAGCAGAAAATGTTTGCATTTAAAAGACCTTTTCAATTACAGGACTATTCTGTATAAGATTTGCTAATAATACCATCTAAAGATATATCACAGTGCTAAGCTACGTTCATAAAACTGTTCACCTACAAATATTAGATTTGTGAAATGATCAAGATGCAATTTAAAAATCCACCCAAACACCAAGGCAATGCTAAGGGTGATAAAAATCAACATGATATTACACTGGAAATTGAAATAGATCCTCACTATTATACTAACCTATATATCGAGGGCAGAATGATTCTGTATTATCATAATACTATGCAAATAGGTCATCAGTATTTGAATATATTCTATCTGACAGGAGGCTAGTTGCTTAGTTAGCATTTACAAATTAACCAATCAATGGGCAATGCAACACGCTTAACAATCACTTAACATGCTGGAGGGATGTTCAGTAGGCACTTTGAGCAGCAAGAACATTTTGAATTTTGAATTTAAGCAAATAAACAAGAACGTTGCATTTTTTTACTAAATTAATATGCAAAGCATAGCTCATTGCAGAAGACTTAAAAACAAAATGGAAATTATTTGGCAAAATGCAAAAAGCATTAAATCTATCAGAGCTCTGAGATGAAGAAGTTTATGCCCTTTAGTTTGGGTAGGTGGATGCAGTGGGATGAAACCTTACTAGACAGAGATGGGAACAGTACCCTTCAGCCAATAATCAAAGCATGAGAAAAGTGTCCTAATATATACGAAGGAAGCACGATACTAATTTTAATTCTTTCCATTTAGAAGCTATCAAGTATTGAGTTTCTCCTAATGCCTGGAAGGTGGCCAAAACCACTTTAGCTTTTATACAATGCTTAATATATAGGGAAACACTTTATGAATGCTGATAGGAATCTTTACTCATTTAAGCAGGAAAGGAAGCAGTATTTCTATAAAGGATTTGTTAACCTAGAGCCATATGGTATCCTTTTATACAAAAGTGCTTCAAAAGAAAAAAAAAAAGAAGCTTACTTTAAAAAAAAAAAGAGTTAGAACATGTTGGACTTATGCCATGTTTTGTCCTTGCTTCAGGGTGTTGAGAGAGGCATTAGCAGCGGAATAGAAAGGTCAAGGACAGGTTGGCCAAAGCACAAGCCCAGGGATATTGTCCAGGGCAGGGGGAGGAGGGAGGGGAATCAAGACAAATTGTTAGGTCTGTCTTTAATATGCTAAATGAATACCAGCCCAAAACACCATCAGTCTACTTGGCTTACGAATGAGGCAACTGTCCACAACTGCCTTGCCACAGATGTGCGAAATCAGTTGTGGAGAATCTCTGCTGTGTTTCTCCAACATGCCCACTTACAAAGGGAGTTTTTTGCACCTCTGTTTTGCCAATCCCTACCCCACTTACTACAATTTCAAAGCCTGTTTTATCCTCAAAGGAGAATCGCATGGTATTTCAGACATACTAATCTATATTGCGTCCTTAAAGTTTGGGGAGGAGACGCCAACAGTGTCAGTGATCTAACATGAAATGATTAGTTCAAACAGGAAAGAAAACAATCTACCAAGACAATGTGTGCTTCAGCTTGTTCCGCGCTAGTCTTCTGTTGATTTTGTGGTATGCAGACACAATAAACTGTTGCAACCAACAGGTTTCCCACCTGTCGTCTTGTCTGCTTTCAGTACAACAGTATTAACGCCACTAAACAGTACATAGCAGTTGCACCCATCTTTTAATGCTTTCTCCAGAGCCATAGTTTTGTGTCACCTCCCAACCAGATCACAGATTTGTCTCTATGCGGTGTCATTTCAACATATCAGTTATCAGGTATTTTTGAAAAATTAGACTTTGAATGTCTTTTTCATCTCATCTCATTCATAATGCTTTGAAGAAAATGAGAGCCTGGGAAACTGCAACATTGGGAAATAAGCTGCTATGAATCTTCTCTTCCATACCAATTTCAAATTACTGTTCCATTTACAGACAGTATATAGGATTTTAACAAACATTTATGAAACCTTTGCTATAAGGTTGACTGACTGGTACACTATGATCGAAAGCTGGTATGTCTATGCTGTGGTGGGAAGACTCCAGCTTTACCACAAAGAAGTTCAGGGTCTTTCTACAAGATCCCTGCCGCTCACACAATGGCCCCTAATAATTGTGTGCACTTTTGTCTGTGTACACACACATTTCAAAACACTAAGTGCATGTCTTCCTCCACCACCACATGGATTCCTGCTCCTACTTCTGTCCCAGATGGACTCTTAACTTTCAACATAATACATTTGAGACGGCAGTGTTTTTTAAAGTGTTTAGCCTTTGTCGCTCATACCATCAACCCTTTCAATTACTGATGGCGTTTTAAATTCTTTTCTTGAATCAAGAGGATCTCTTGATTCTCTTCTCTCTATGATATTGTTATTTATTAACATATTATTAACATATTTATTAACAGGCTCAAGAGGACCTGAGAAAATCTCATGGTAATACATGGGTAATACAACTGCAGACACAAAGTTTGATGTAGAATAAATCAGATAGAACTGATTTACAGTGGCATAAACTAGATGTAATTGGAGGGGTGTAACTGTGTTTATACATCTAAAATATAAAAATATCACAAATAAACCTCTAGAAACATACTATTTTTATTATAATCAGTGACCTTCAATTCTCCTCCCACTTACGCTGTTGTAAAATACAGGCAGGATTCATTTTGGCTAGTATCATCCATTCTAAGCTCATCCTTTGGACTACTTCTAGTGACAGTGACAAGGAACAGACACCTCAAATGCAACTCATTGTACCCTAAAGTGGGATGAAGGAGTTGCAGTCATAATACAGGCATCTCTTCACTCCCTACACAGTAAAGACAGTGAAATGAATTCTGCAGCAAAATAATTAGACTGAAAGGGTGGACTCACACTGATGGTGCTGAGAGTAAAATCTTGTCTTGGCTCTTTCAATGATCTTTAAGAAAAATATGCAGCCCCTTTTTTTTATATAAGACGGAAGGTCACAGGACTCTGATCTCATTTCTAAAATCAATTCTGATAATAACTCCATTCACTCCAGTTATGTTAGTCCTGTTACATTATGTTAGTGCTGGCTTACTCCCAGGAAATGTCAAACTGGATTCAGTTTGCATTTTATGCGTTGTTTTGACAGTAGAACTCTCTGTTCAGAAAATGCTAGTTCAAAATTGTCACTACAACTTCCTTGAAGTATCAGAATAGTTTTCCAGCAGAGAATTATGCTACCCAAGTTTAAACAAATTTTAACCTAAGCCACCACACCAAAACTAGCAATACAAATGCAGTGCTTCTTGTCATATTAGGTTTTCATTGTTTAATAGTAAAATAACAAGCTAGGATATAGTATTTCACGTGTACATGAAAAACAAGATAGTAAAAAAATAATTCCAAAATATAAGATGGCAATATATTTAACAAAACAGTTACTCAATCCACTTGGGAACCTACTAGGGAAAAAGCACTATAGCCAGAGGTCGTCATTTTTCTCAGACCTTCAAGCTGACATGAGTTTCACTAGGAGGTAACTTTTACTGAAGGCTGTTCTACAGTGAAATTCTTCTCTAACGCTGATTCTCCAGCACTGAAGAGAAGCACCAGAAACCTCCATTTTACAAGTTACTTTAGCACATTCTGACATTGAACCCTGGTGTGAAACCATGCTGGATTGGGGTGTTATAGCAGAATGCCCTCTGGAGTCTTCCTGCATTCCTGCTTCATTCAGTCTTTGGTTACAAAAGGAGGCTGCAAACACAAGTGTCTGGTGTCTACATTCATTATTCATTAGCTGGTTAATTAATAGTAATTTGCTTCTATCTTTCCTTCTGGGTAACAGATACAGGAGTTATTCAGAGCACAGTCCAAAAAACCCCTTTAGGTCCTTTTAGGTCCTTTTACAAAATTCAGGGAGTTCCTCCAGCGTTTAATGCAGTGTTGTCACTAGAAGAAGAAACACTCCACAGAGCAGAGTAGATGAGGTAAATCTTGACTGTCACAGAGTGAAAGCAAATTGAATTGGAAACAAAAGGGAAGAGCTAAAAAGGCCTGCCCATGGAAATGTTGCTGCACATCGACCAACTCATGCCCTAGTTTTTCACCTTTTACAGATTGGCTGAAATACTAGACATAATGCTGAGGTAACATCCTCACCACTGTGTCAGTCCCCTGCCTATAAGTATAGGTAAGAGATGCTGCATATACATGGTTGGATGTATTCTGGCACATTTTTCACATGCGCAGAAATTAGCATAAGTTTTAATTATCTTCAACATCTTGCGTACACATATATTACATTTTAGCATCCTTTAGTGTTCTTTGGAGGAGTTGCACGCTGTCTTAGCTGTAAGTCGGCTTCGCTGACAGAAGTCAGTGGAGCCAAAATTAGCCAACTGCTTAGTTCTTTATAAGATCAGCAACAAAGAGACCTCCAACTAATGTAAGTGTCACAAGTGGCTTCACAGATGATACTTTGAGTGGTCAAAACTACATATGGGTAGAGCTTCTGCAGACTTGCATTCATATAAACAGCTATCATTTCAGTAGCTAACACACAGAATCACAGAATGGTTTGGGTTGGAAGGGACCTTAAAGATCATCTAGTTCTAACCCCCCTGCCATGGGCAGGGACACCTCCCACTAGACCAGGCTGCTCAAAGCCCCATCCAGCCTGGCCCTGGACACTTCCAGGGATGGGGCATCCACAGCTTCTCTGGGCAACATGTTCCAGTGCCTCACCACCCTTACAGTAAAGAATTTCTTACTGATATACAATCTAAATCTCCCCTCTTTCAGTTTGAGGCCATTACCCCTTGTCCTATCATTACGGTCCCTGATAAAGAGTCCCTCCCCGTCTTTCCTGTAGGCCCCCTTTAGGTACTGGAAGGCCACTATAAGGTCTTCTCGGAGCCTTCTCTTCTCCAGGCTGAACAAACCCAACTCTCTCAACATCAACACATCATTGATTCCTCTGCACGTAACAACGTGCAGAGCTGACTGCTGACTCTGGTCAAGTGGCATTTTGGTAGCAATGAGGACATCGATACAGCTTTAATATTTCGCTGCTCTAATACAAAAAGGAAATTATTTTATTCCCAGTTCTTTTACAGCTGCTTCTGGTAAATTGGATGTATTTTAAATTACAGTGATCACAAAGACATTTTGGATTGACTGTAAGTGATGTTTTGCCTTACTTCACTGGCATATAGTGCCTGATATTAAATCTACATGACAGTCTTGTTAGATTGGTTTAGCTGGAAAGGGCTGCTACTGAGCTAAATTAAGTTAAGCGTTTGACCCTTAAAGCATTAAATGTCCATCATGTAACTGCAATAAAAATAAACACATCACTAATTTTAGCATGTCTAAAATATTACTACAACAAATTACAGAATAATAATGGAAAAAGTACAAAACAAGTAACTCGGCTGATGAAGATGACTTTGCATGTATTAATTCAGCTCTACTGTTTAGCTTTTTAGAGTTTTGTTTCAGAACTGTGCTGGTGATACAGAGTGAATATGATTTTGTGTTGTAAGACTTTTTTGCCTGTTATGCAAATACCATATCCAAATTTAGCTCTCAGCAGCACCCCGTGTATTTCCTTGACACACCCATCCTGGACACGAAAAGAAATGACAAATGGTCTACAGCTAGTCTCCGTCAACAACTCAGATGGTAAAAAAAGTAACAAACGATCCATTTTTTTGCTCATCAGTGCCATTTATAATTAAAGCATCTTGCAGAGCCATCTTAATGGATTTATCCTCTAAGGGAAAGACTATAACTCTTGAGCAGTCCTGATTATCTCTGTTTCACTCAAGTTTATTAACGTGCCTCATGACTATTAGCATACCATATAGACCCCCCAAGCTTTACTATATTCATCACTATAATGTATAGTAATTTGTTGTGGACTTCAATAGTACTATATCAGCCAATTTCTGTTTGTTTTTTGTTTTTTTAATTTGGTGCAATTCTGAACTAAATATATATTCCCGACTTCTGCCATTTGTTTTATGGACATTAATGTAAACATTTACTTTTAAATGCATTCAAAAGCCAACGTATAACATGAGCGCAGGTAACAACCAACAAGGTTACCTTAACCAACAAGGTTAATTAAAGTAGAAAAGAGCAGTACCAGTACAGTGTTCATCAGAATGGCACTAAAGGAAAATTGAATATTGGAACTAAACAGCACGGGCCAAAACTTCTGAAGGAAAACCAGGTTGGTAGACATCTGTTTGACCACTGTCCACTTGGGTGAGATGTTATAGCCTCTGCCTTCACAAGTCACCTCATTCAAACTTTGTGAACTGTCCTACTGTACTGCTGTGTCATGGCTAAATCTGGAACAGTTTTATTGTTGCATATTTTGAACAGAACCTCTCATAAATTACTTAGATGGCTAAAAATATTCACCAAGATTTACAGTATACTGCATAAGCAGATGAATGACCTCTAGAGTACTTTGACAAAAATCAATTAAAAATTTCTGAGTTGCAGCAACCAGATGGCCAAAGCTGAGACCACATCTGGACTGCTAAAAGTTTTAAGCCAACCCTGTTATGTCAGTGTGTAAAAATATTACAAGAAAAATCCCAGGTGATTTCAATGAACTTGAAAAAACCCTCTCCTGTTCTAGAATAGGCTTATTGGAGTAAAGGATCAATGCCTGGGAGAAGAGCCAGAGATTTATGCAACCGTTGCATCTGAAACTGTACAACAATTAGGGTTATCAGCTTTGCGTTTTTTGGAACTCGTCCACTTCACCATACCCAGGACATTGTGGAGATCAAGGACAGGGGAGGGTGATTTTTACCTGCCTTACCATTATTGGACAGAAGAAAGGTTTTAGGAGCTGCAGCACTGGCTGGGTGCCTTACAGATAATTAGATCCTTATTTCCAGTATTCTACCCATATATTTAGAGGTGGCATTACACTGCAGCAGTTAAAAAAAGTGCACTAAATAAACATACATTGCAAAAGGCCTGTTAATACCTGAGAGACCTCCCATCATGATGAAAACAGGATATTTCCACTATAATCACAAAGGCATTCCTTAGCTTCAAATAGGTAAAAGGTATGCTGACTAGGACACCATTTAAGTGGTTGATTCAATGTCTTTCTTGTACAAGAGGTCTTCCGCCTCTCCATGCAAAAAGAGCAGCTGAAATGCTCACCTTGTGTGTTTTTATTAGAAAGGGTCACAGTTGTACATTTCCTGGAATTCAAGTACCGACACTTTTGCCCCGTTGTCCAAGACCTGTTTATATAATTTAAAGCATGCTGGACTAGCCTGGCCCCTGGCTCAGAGACCGTGTCGCACAATGCGGCTGATTCTGTCACGAGCAAAGACCTGCCAGCCTGGAGTATGGCCAACGGGCTGAATAAAGGCCGCCTGAGAGCAGCCTGGAAGACACACAGCTCCGGGGGGCTGAACGCGCATTCGCACAGTGGGAGAGGCTCTGGGGGCAGTGGGCGCCCCAGCAGCAGAGGCAGAAGGGAGATGCTTGCCAGCATTTCAAGTCACCTGTGAGGCGGCCAGAATTCTGGGAGAGGGGATCGAGCGACTCGGCTGCTGTAGTCCTTGAGAACAAAGCTACTGAAAATGGTGCAGGTGGAAGGAGTAACACAAGCAAAGAGATGGCAGCGAACTACTGGCCTTACAACCAGAAAAGCCTAACAGGATATGAATTAAAATACTTCAGTGCAATTACAGACGAAGAAAAGAAAATTGTGGCTGTAAATTACTGTACTACCCGCTTGCATAGGTGAACAGGAAAAGCTAGCCAGTTACAAAAGTTTGTCTTCGCTAAATGTTTTCTGATCAACTCCCACAGTGTTGCATTATTACCTTCCACATCTTAAATTAACATATCTTCTAGAACTTGCTCACACATACAATTGTAGACCTTAATTTCAGAATTACTACATCACCCAGTCCATTTTTCATTATAGCATAAGCTGTAAAAATTTATGCTTTTGGGATCAAATAAAAATGGCATAAAATATGTACCCAGCCCAGATGTGAAGCAATCAAAGGTCTATCAGGGGACCAAGTGTATTCTCCCCCAGCTCCTGGGGGTTTGGCTGCTTGTGCTCCAGGCTGATCTGAAGCGCAGCTGTCCAGCCTTGAATCAGAACTACAGGAAGCCTTGGTGGTTGGTCACCCCCCCTTCTCTCAAGAGGTGCTTTTGAGATGAGACTCTTGCCCTCGGTCTCTGCCTAAGCTACGTGGCAGCTCCACCATGCCTGGCATATATCCCAATCATCCAGACTCTGACTTGCTGTCTTGACTTTCAGGCTTGACCTCAGACCTGGCTCACCGCTATGGACTTGTCCAGTGATCTGGAGACTGTTGGATGAATTTGTTTGCACTCACTCAACTGTGGGACTGCACCGCTTGTCAGTGAGGTCACTGCCCCTGCCTGCCTGGCTGTCATGCCATGCTTCCCTTCCTTTACTGGGCAGCTCATGGTTGGTGCTCCCTGACCAGATCTTCTGTTGCTTGCCTTGGGAGTTTGCTCCAGCAGGTCTTCACCACAGCTAAACAAAATCAAAGAACTACACCCCTTTCTAACTAACTAGTAACTACTCATTCTTGCGGCTTTTCCCACAGAACTGAAGGACATCAATACCCCCTCGCTGTGAAGGAAGCGATTATATGTTTTGATCAAATCACCCTTTGATTGCCTGTTGAGACGTCAACCAAGTTTTTGAAGTTGTTCACTCTCAGACATTTTCTTTTACCTCTCAAATAATTTATAAGCTTTTTCTACATCACTGGCTTTTCAACATGCTTTTAAACCATTATGAGCAGAGCTACACATCCTCTTTCAGTATGCTATATATAGTACATCATCCTATTCTGTGTCACATTACCTACTTCCATAAGTCCTCTTTGCTCTGGCATATCAAGGTTGCCCATTCAGGTGCTTGCCCAGCAATGTGCCTAATCCTATTCACGGCAAACTTCTTCTGAGGATACACCCCCTTCCTCTTCTTCCCCAGATCCCACCCCCCTTCTGCTAGTGGTAATTTGCCAGCTCTGTTCTTCGGATGAATATGATGAAACCCAGATGTGGTTTAACCCCAGCCAGCAACCAGAACCATGCAGCCGCTCACTCACTCCCCCAGGTTTGTATGGGGGAGAGAATAAAAAGAGTAGAAGTGAGGAAAAACTCGTGTGTTGAGATAAAGACAGTTTAATGAGTAGAGCAAAAGCTGCCCACTCAAGCAAAGCAAAACAAGGAATTCATTGCCTGCACCCCATCGGCAGGCAGGTGTTTAGCCATCCCCAGGAAAGCAGGGCTCCATCACGCATAATGGTTACTTGGGAAGGCAAACATCATCACGCTGAACGTCCCCCTTTTCCTTCTTCTTCCTTCAGCTTTATATACTGAGCATGACGTCACATGGTATGGAATATCGCTTTGGTCACTTGGGGTCAGCTGTCCCAGCTGTGTCTCCCACCAACCTCCTGTGCACCCGCAGCTTGCTCACTGGCGGGGCGGTGTGAGGAGCAGAAAAGGCCTTGGTTGCTTAGCAACAACCAAAAACATCAGTGCACTGTCAACACCGCTTCATCCCTAATCCAAAACATAGCCCCACACCAGCTGCCAGCAAGAAAGTTAACTCCATCCCAGCTGAAACCATGATACCAGGTTATGTGACAGGGCAGGTTTCTCTGAATGATGAGAGCGGGGCACTCTTCCTGTCCCTGTGTTATCTGCAGGTTTCATTATCTGTGCATTGGGAACAGTGCAGAGCCCCACTGGAGCACCTCTATTCAGAGATGCCACAATGACAGCTATATTAGTGTATATTCGTGATCTTGGTATCGCTCAGTTACGCCCCAGTTATTTCATCTGATGTGTACTTGCCTAAAAACTAATTTCCGATCACAACAAAGTCTCATGTCTTGAGAAAGTTATGTCTATTAAACATATACAATTACTTTTATCAAATTTGTCATCTCAGCAAAGATGAAGATCTGTTTTGCTTAACAAGGAATGTTTCCAAACCTCCTTACATTGATCCCTACCTACTCTTTAGTAGTGTAATGCTGTATCAGTTTTTCTCCTGTTATTTTGCCTGCAATCAATGTCAATCCAACAAACCTAATTATCCAAAAAGGGTAGATGAGATGTCCTAAGGATGAACCAACATTAACACCCCATTTTTCTTTAATTTCTACAGTATTCCCAGATGTGTTGGCACAAGCAATGCAGAGATCATCTTAAATATCTCTGTGACAAGTTACCTAGACCTGCTGGTTCCAAAGCATCCATGGAAAGGTGATCGCAAAGACAGCCTAATTCCACATCCTTTGGCTCCTGAAAGATAAGAGCAGGGATTTTAATGATACCATGAGGCCAGAGGAGCACTGGAGAGGGCATACAGCATGATGGGACACACGCTGCTGTTGGCTGGAACTGCTGAGATAGGCTCTGCATAGTTGAAGGACTGGAGTTTAAGTCTTCAGCCCCAAAGTGCTGAACGTACGAAGCCTGTAAGACAATGACTTCAGATAGTCATTACACACCTCGTGTCTGCACCACTGGCAGGCTGACTCCGCAGGGCCTGGGCGCAGAGTCTTCAAAAGCTATACGTAGGAGACTGCCAAAGAATGTGCTCCCTTTACTACCTACATTATGAACTTATTACACAAGGATAAAAGGCTTGGGGGTAACTCATAAGAGTTTTTTCTTCTTCATGCCAGGGAAGATGGAAGTGCTGCTGCTGCGCTAGCCCCTCATCCACGGCATAGCAGGAATGTACTTTAGCTACTGGATAGGGACAGGCCTAATAGAATTATCCACACCTGTTGCCCACTATGACTTAGATTTGCGCTCTCAATCACAATGAAAAATAGGTTTAAACTTCTCTTCATAATGTCAGAAGCTCAGCCTATTTTCCCCCACCCATTATTCTTGCAGAATCCCTTCCACTTTATCAAAACACCCACACATTTACGCTTCAGACTGATTTATTTCTTAATATTTCTTGCAGCGTCTTTAAACTACATTTCTGGACCAATGCCAGTATCAGGTGTCTCTCTAGGGAAATTAATTTAAGTCATATCCCGTCTTTTTCTTCTGCATTTATTTCTCTATCATGCTTTTCAGAAATATGTATTCATTTGGGACTCTTTTTAGAGCTCAGCGCTCTCTGAATTTAAATCTATCTATTGTTCATCTTATCCTGGTGTCGTAACTGCAACAGCCTTTAAGAGTTAATCAAAAAAGAACAGACAATTATAATTGCAAAAATTCACATTGAACATTGTCCTAATGTTTGTTAGCCTCAGCCTAAAAATCATACTTAATAGTAGATGAAGTACTCTTAATTACTGTCAGAATTATCTTGAGCGTCTGAACTGGGAGATGACAGGATCCACTTTTGGTATGAAAGCCAAAACAGTTCGAGATCTTGCCTGCTGCTCCTCTGGCTGGCTGGCAGTACAACATTTCTCTAATATTGGCAAATATATGGCCCAAAACCACTCTGGAGCTGACTGGCCAACCTTTTTTCCCAGAAGGGGTCTCAGAAAGGGGAGGCACCTTGTTCTCTGACGTGAGGAAGATAACAGGCTTTAGCCTCGCCTTTCACGAAGGGGCAGAGCAGAGAGCAGTACGGGGCCTGCGTTAATCCCAGACCAGCTGCTGCTCTGGGCACCTCTCGGTCACGGTTCATGGTCCTTGACTTTACAGTTGTTGCCCTGATGCAGTGCATTTTCAGCAGCATCGGATACTGCTCCTGCTCATCACACTAGAGACTGAGACAAGAAATGTAATTATTGATTTATATGTAGGATACCACCGTGAGCAGAAAAACAAATGATTCAGTGCCTCTGTCAGCGTTAGCCTTATTAAAATTGTTGTTTGAGTTAATTTTAACCTCTGTTCTCTCAGAGACTACTAGCTCCTTTCCCAGTCCAAGAAAGAAGACAATTATTCTAGGGGGAAAAAATGGAATTTGAGGGGAAAAGGAAAAAAGGAATTAACCAAGTGGAACAAGCATTTCTCCCTTTTTCTTCATGCCTCAGGGTCACCTAGATCTCATTTCCAAGTCAACTACGCTTACAGAATTTCACAGGAACTGGATTTGGGGGGGGGAAGACTATTGTGAGGAACAGGGAAAGAACTCCTGCCTGGGGGATTACCTTCAAGCTTTATTTTTGCAAGGGAGGAAAGGGCTATTGGAGACATGTGCTGACTCTACCTTCCAGTAAGAAGCGTCAAGGGCCGTAAGTGGCTGCCCTTCCAGGCAGCATGATTCTCCCACGTAGTGCTGTCAGGGACTCACCTGCCTGTGCTGTTTTTAGCTTCTGCTATAGACAGTCCTTGCCGCTCAAAAGCTCATCCATTTTCTTCAGCAGCATCCGCTTTTTTACTAAAAGCACACCTCCTGCAAATCCTGCTCTTTAATAGGCAAGCGAGTGCTCCAGAAAACAATTCAGCTTCGACATTTACTAGCAGCAAAGAATCCTTGAGGAGCAAGCGGATATTACTTATCATCTAGCCCTCCTGCCTTTAGCATCCAGTCTCCTTCGTGCTGCCTGTGCTCTGAACTTCAGGGAGGGGCTTGCAGGGAACCTGGGCAAGTGGGAATTCCCATTTGATGCTTCCTTTCCTTAAATCTTTTCCCTTAGGCTTTAGGAATAGCAGGCTACACATATATTTGCACATGGGTTAATGCTAAAAGGAAGCATATGTATTTGCTGCTGTCTCAGTGTCTGATGCATTAGTACTTTAAGCCTTAACTCTGTAATAATAGAGGTCTTCTGTTAAGTTTTCTTTGAGGCAAAAATGGCATCACAGTATTATTGCATATAGTTAAATTCAAAGTACAGGAATCTGTATCAAAAAATACGACCCCCTAACTTTAACTCGGTCTCCCTTGGGTTGAGACCAAGAGTGAGAAGTGTGAGCTGAAGTGCATCATTCAAAGGTACAAAAAAGTGAAAAGTGTTTACCTGGCGCACATGTTAACAATTGTATGAAAGATTAGATTACATAGCTGATTATCTTTTTTAGTGCAGACGAGACCATAAGCAACTTGCACATTAGTGAGCACTTACACAAAATGAGTGGTAGGATTAGGAACACTCCTTTCTCATTTCATGAAGATTACACACAAAAATACCAGTTAAGAGCGACAGCCTAACCAGCCTCTCCTTGGAACAGAGCAAAAGCCCCAGGAGGCAGTGGGTGCTGTAAAGCCCTGAAGGTCTTTTAGTAGAGGAACAAGTAGGTTCTTTGTTCTCCTCCAGACCTTTTCCCTCATCAGAGATACATCTAAGGGTTTATGGCGCACTTCAATGGTGTTTGCAATAGTATAGTTCACCTGTAACTGGAAGTTACAACTTCCAGTGAATGAGAAATCCTTTGAATAATCTTATTGATTTAAGCATTAACGAGGTAGCTGAACATAAAATAACTAATTTATGATGGCCTTAGTGTGCATGGAATGTAAATAACAAGCTGTAGGCTCCACTATCTTCATATAAATGGCACCCCTTAAAATAAACAGGTAGGTACAAGTAAAACAGGTAGGTACAAGTAGCGTTGTGTTTTGGTATGGAGATTCACAGGGTTAGGGACGTTGAATCCCATGGCTGTAGGACCATGCACAGTCCGTCTGGAGGCCAAGCATTTCTCCATGGCTCAGAGGACCGTGAGTCAGCCAACGGCAGGGCTGCATTTCCCTCCTTCCTCCCTTTCTCCTGAAGTAAACATGCCAAAGGGCTTTTGTGTGAATCTTGCACGTTATAGTGGACTAAGACAACTGGAAGCCTCAGATCTGCTGGGTAAGCCATATTAAAAAGCCTTGCAATTGTGACCTTTGAACAGTGCCCTCCCCTCCCATTTCTCTGAGGTCTAAAAGCACCTCACAGCCGGTTTTTGTGCTAACCAAGTGCAGAGTGACACAGAGAAGTGTACCTGAAAACTCCCTTTCACATGACCTCTGAAGATGGCTGTGGGCCTGCGTTCTGCAGAGGCAGGCTCCATGTTTTGACCAGAGTTTCTCTCCCCTTTTTAGACTTGCTTCCCTCTTGCTGACGCCCTTCCTTCCCACTTTGCCAGCAAGTCCTGTCTGCTGGTCCTTCCATGGGAGCCGTGGTCCCTCCTGCCTCCCTGCCACGACGTCTGGCATAACTGAAGCTCAGCAGCTGGGGAGGAGGTAGACAGGCAGTTTTTCTTCCTGCTGCCCACTGACACGACTCTTTCATAGGTATACAACACGCAGTGTTCCCACGTTGAAGCATAGGCGAGTTAAAAATAATTCTGTCACGGGGATACTACTTCATAGTCATACTGGCATTCTCCATTTTCGTAGCCACGTAGCACAAGATTAAAATATATCAAGACTTGTACGAAGGCCAAAATCTTCCAGGCACCTTTACCCTCCTTTGCCATGAAGGAGGGGAGGAAACCTACAAGCTAGTGTAATCAGTCTATACAGGTACAGTAACCCCTGTAGTACAGAGACAGCTGCTGGCCTAAATAAGCTATTCTGAAATGGCTTACCAATGAGATTTATTAGAGTTCAGGGTCAGCTCTTGCCTTAGCTCTGAAGGATTTTAAATGGATTCTCACCCATGAAAAAAATATAAAGTGTTCCTTTTAGATATGCACTTAAAGAACCTATTTTTTGCATACTTTCTAAGAGTTGCCTGTGTCTTTGAGCTGCTTGAGTGAGCCAAAATTTAAAAAAATCCAGTTCAGTACTGGGCAAAGAAGGGAAGGGGAGGGAAGGGNCAGCACTTATAAATACTTCAAGGGTGGGTGTCAGGAGGATGGGGCCAGGCTCTTTTCAGTGGTGCCCGGGGACAGGACAAGAGGTAATGGGCACAAACTTGAGCATAGGAAGTTCCACCTAAGCATGAGGAGGAACTTCTTTCCTGTGAGGGTGGCAGAGCACTGGAAGAGGCTGCCCAGAGAGGTGGTGGAGTCTCCAACTCTGGAGACATTCAAAACCCACCTGGACGCTTTCCTGTGCAACCTGCTGTAGGTGACCCTGCTCTGGCAGGGGGGTTGGACTAGATGATCTCCAGAGGTCCCTTCCAACCCTATGATTCTATGATTCTGTGATTCTGTGATTCTGGGAATGAAGAACGGTCTTGAGAGATGGAAGTATTCGCCTGATGGTTTGCAGCCGATTTCCTTCACTAAGTGAATAGAAAATCATTTAAGGCATTAGAACAAGGTGTTAAATATAGTACTGGTGCTCCCCTCTTTAGTAACCATCCTTTCTTCCAAAATGATGGCCTACTATCCAAGAATTTAGCATAGTGCTGCTCTTCAGTGCAAGTCCCAGATTTACCAGCCCATCCTCCCATTTCCCTGGTGAGAGAGCTCCACATTGTGGGAGGAACGTGCACGGTGAGCAACAAAAATAAGGGCTGTTGAAAAGAGAAAGCATTGCACAAAATTTGCCCTGCTATTTCACTAATCACTTTTTCATGAGGGGAGTGTCCGATGAAAGCTCTAATCTCTCTCTCTTTCAAAGGAGATGGACTTATGATAACAACATTGTTTTACTCTACTCTTCCCAAGCTTGTCAACACTGCTAGAGAAAGATACAGCACAGAAATAGGGAAAGGAAGAGTGATCTCAGTTCAACCAGCTATTTAAATACATACCCAGCTAAAATGAAGATAAGTTTAGACGTCTTGGAATCATAGACACAGATCAGCATCCAGAAACAGCTAAATCTGAAGCTAGTAAATGTTTTCATCTTGCTGAAGCAATGATTTATTTAGAAAATGCATGTACTGGAATTTTCTATGCTGACCTTTCATACCTGTTTAGTTCCTCAATCCATTTTAGACATTAAAATCTAAACTGATCTATTCTAAGGCATGTGCTTACCTCCCTTATTTTTAAGAAAAGGTAACAATGGAGGCACTGGCTATTAGTTAACTGAAATGCAGGATACGAGAATCAGAATGCCATGACGTGACCTTTAAAATTAAGTTGCTCAGTACCATGAAATTTTGTTTGCGTGTGCTGATGGGATGACGTTTTGTTGTGCCACTGTTGTACTTGGCAAAAAACTTCAATTAGAAAAAACAAACCTGATTTCTTATACCCTGTGACAGTGGCTAGCCTATTCCCTGTGACACCTTTTCTCTTGAGGCCAAATTCTGCTACCTCTGGGTGTCACACAATTTTTAATCTGAGAATCACCCCTTCTCATCACCATATGCTGACTTACCCATTGTCTTTCTGGTTTTGAGTCTCACTTCTTTTGCAGTTCCCAATCTAATCTCCTTTTTCCTGCTCACAATCCTTTCCTTCCCTCAGTGTTGACACGTGAGCCATCATCTTTTTCACTGCCCTTTAATCTTCCATTTTTATACTCCATCAAAATTTAGTGAGTGATAAAGCTTCCCAATCTGACGCCGCAGCTTGGGCCCATCTCCTTGTCACTTCATAGTGTGCTTAGATGCTGAAAAACAGATACCGAGACAGCATCTTACAAATAAGATGAACCTTTAATGAAAGAAAAGGCTTGTATGAGAAAGGTTTGCCTCTTAGGCTGCTCAAACCAGAAATTCAATAGAATACTGTTTTCTCCCCAAACTCCTAAAGGCTGATACCTTTAAAACTATGCACAAATCAGTTTGCTTTCACAGCTATTTAATTTAATCTAATACTGTAGATTCTCGATCTGCACAGGGACAGAGACCCCATCCCTCTTCTTGACAAGAAAAGCATAGGGGCCCCAGCAAGGGAGGCAGTGGGATGGACAAGCCCACCTGCCAGGTTGCCCTTGAGCTACTCTGCTAATTCAGAGAGCGACAAGGCACAGATGTGCCTAAAGGACACCTCCTTTCCTGTCATCGTGTCAATGGGGCAGTCATACGGGCAATGGGGTGGTAGAGTTTCTACAAGCACAGTGGTCCTTCTCACCCCTTCTTTCTGTCTGGGATGAGGAGTGAGGCTGTAGGGCACCTACCTCTGTGGACTCCTCCTCTGTGGGTAGTAAGGGAGGACGTGGCAGGGCTCCTCCAAGGGTCCAGGTACACTCTTCTCTGGTGCACCAATTGCCATTGCTGAGCAGCTGGTATCTGTTGAGGGGGTCCCTGAGTAGGCAGTGAAGATTAGCTGCATCTGACTAATAAATTCCCCTACCCTTATATTTGGCACCAGGATGATACCAGTAAGAGGGTCATTCCAACTCTGTAAAGTGTCATATAAAATCCTATTTATTAAATCTAACACTATAAAGAAAGAAAGAATAGTATAGATAATTGTATGTCCATTTAGAGGCTGGGAACCCCAAGTCATGCAGCATGAAGTGGGCCTGTGATCCACGCGCAGCACACTGTCCAGACCCTGCCTGTGGGAAAGGTTACATCATTTTAGTCATTGCCATGGATTAACCCCAGCCAGCAGCTAGGACAAGGCAGCCGCTCGTGCAGTTCTCCCTGTGAGAGAACTCGTGGGTTGAGATAAAGACAGTTTAATAGAACAACAACAGAAAGGGAAAATAACAGTAATAATGGTAATGACACAAGTCACTCTCACCACCCAGTAAATTGGTACCTTCCCAAGCAGTGATCATGAGTACCCGCCCCCGGGCAACCATTAATATACTGAGCATGTCTCTCTGGTGCAGAATATTCCACTGGCCATTCCATCTTTCTGTCTAGGCTCCTTCTCAGCTTCTATGGGAAGCTGAAGACAGTCCTTAAAAAATATAAACATCATCTGGCAACAACTAAAACAATATGCATTATTGACATTCCTTTCATACCAAATCTGAAACACAGCAACCACTAGAAAGAAAATTAATTCTGCCCCAGCTGAAACCAGGACAATCATTCAAGCTCTTAGGGGATTTTCCTGAAAGAAAACAATGCTATTCCTCATTTCTGCTGTCGAATAGAAAGGATGCTCACATGATAACTTCTTGCTGCACTGGGCAATGGTTCAAGGAGCTGGGGGACAGAGGTTGCTGTGGGTGCAGGGGATGCAAAAGAAGCCTGATGGGCTGCTGTCTGCCTCTGCATGCCGACCACAGCTTCCTGCCGGCTTTGGATGTCTGCCAGGAGCAGCCGGGGGAACCATGGGGACAAGCCTGGGTAAGCTCTTGGGGACAGACCCTGGCACAGCCTGGGCAACAGGCTCCATGGTACTCAGCTCCAGACTCTGAAAGACCTGAGCTAGCTGCCAGGGAGCAGCAGGAGCAGAGCTGCTTTAGAAGGGAAGGCAAGCGGGGAGCTGAGGGTGACCACAGTGCAGGCCGTGCCTTCACCAACAGGGCACAGATCCTGAGCTGGGCAAGCAGGGCAGGGTGGTGACAGGAAAAGGCAAGGGGACAAGTCAGGTCTGAGGTGAGTCTTGGAGATGCAGACAACAGTTCAGGCATGTCAGGGACCTGGCCGGGAGCACTCACTTCCACGACGTAGCTCACGCCCGGGCCAGAGCTTCAGCAGAGCTTCTGCATCACTGGGCAGAGAGTGTGGGCGGAGGTCCTGGCTGAGGCTGGTCAGGACAAGTCATACCTGCAGGGGCCCTGGCGGCCCTGACAGCAGTACAGTCCAGCTGTCCCACATGATACTCAGTTGTTGAAGAAAATGACAGTGCCCTACCTCTGGACCCCTAAGTCATCTTTCAATTTCTCCGAGAAGCTGAGGACCTCTGCCTCATAGTAGCCCCCTTCCTGACTTTTACCCATCTCGTACGGGTGCAGTGATTCACAGCTCTATGATAAAACATTGCTGTGTCAGCATATAGTTTCACAAGAGGGACATATTAAAATTGCATGGGAAGGCTGAATTTGGACATTTCTTGTCTGAACCATCATTGTAAACAGATTTTGTATTTAACTTGCATGGACCATCTAAACTGGCCAGACTGTCCAACTAACCAACTATAAAAATGCACATGCTACAGTTAAGTTGCTGATTCAGCTGGCAAGTGTTTGTTATACTGAAGAAAAATAGCTTCACAGCAAGAAATTTGTTCATTTAATTCTAGCATATAGGTAGGGCATCAAAGTTAATGATTACTTTTGCATAAAAGTTCAAGAAGCTATCTTGATTTCCTATTTCTTCTACATTTCAGTGTAGGAGAGCTATTGCAGTAATATTTCAATGTCTGACTAGAAAGGAGTTAGAAAGCACAAAGTTTGACCCGTTCAAAACCATCATTCAGTGGAACATAGGTAAGCAAACAGAAAATACTTAGCACAGTAGAACAGGAGAAGAATTTGCAGTTTGAAAAAAAAAAGAATCCAAACAAAAAACCCACTAACAAAACAGCAGAGAGGGAACTCCAGAGGAGAGAAACTCTGTCAACACTCAAGTAACAGTAAAAATCGGCAGCCAAAATGACAGTTTTCCCAGCCATTAGGTTTTGTATGAATGATGCGGATTGTAGTTCTTGTTCCGTAATGACAGGAGATAGCCCTAAGGAGACAGACCTAAAGAGATAGACGGGAGATGTCTCTGATGGAGGGAGCTCCTCTGAGCACCGCCCCAAAGGAGGTTGGGAGCTTACCAACAACAACACACTGAAATATTTATACCCAAGTCACTGCTAGGCAGGGCTGACAGGCTGGACCGCTGCCTAGAAGGGCCCGAGAAGATGAATGGATGCTACCTGCAATTTCTTCAGGGTGAGCATCTGTCCTCACAGGTTCCCTAGCTCTTCCCCTGGGTACCAGCATGACTCAGCCCCTACAGAGATATTTGCTGTGACAAAGGGAAAAACCCCTGGTATTTTATGCGCAAAGTGTCATTTGGGCATTCACATCTTGCCATGCTATTTTGGGATGCAGAGAAGTGCCGCTTCCTCCTCGGCAGTGTGGGAGAAGATGCACCGAGCCAGCAGTCCTCAGATTGCTTTTCTATATCTGCCTCGCCAGAATTGCGTTGTGGATTTTGGGTGTTCTTCCCACGTAAGAGTTGCTTTTGGATGGGTGCAGGGGGACTGCTGGCTGGAGTGCAGCAGGGGACAGGGCAGGGAGAGGGTGGAGGGAGAAGGAGGCCAAGAAGGAGCTCCTGACAGCCAGGCTGAGAAAGGCGGCAAGAGAAGTCCGTGACCGCTGCAAGCCACAGAGCCAAACCAGTGCCCCTCAGTGGGGACACCAGGACCAGAGACAATAGAAGAAGGCTTTTCCCAGCAACTCTCAAAATCCAGAGATTGCCACAGGCACGCTTCTTGGTGCTGCCTGTCTCCTCACCCAGAAGGAACCTTTTAAGCGCTTCTTCATCTCCCGGCTCTGTTCCCAGGCCATCTTCTTGCTTTCCTCCCTCTCCTACTCATCTCTCAGCAGCTCCCCAGGGACAGGCCACCTTCCCTCACTAGGAGCACCAACCATTATCAGTTTGAGAATAGCCATGCTAAAATGCTGTGTCCTCCCCAAAGATCATAAACAGTAGCCCATATCCCAGCATCCAATTAATTAATCAAGAGGTATGGCTTTACTGAAGAAAATTATTGTCAGGCAGCAAAAGAGCCAGGCAAGATAAGAAAAGCACAAAAAAAAAAAAAAGGCAAAATTGTTGACTCGTATTAGTTATTAACTCAAGGCCTCAAGCGAAAAACGCTAATGTGCAAGTTTTAACACTGAGAAAAAACCAGGAAGTGGTTAGAAGACAGCAACTTGGCAATACAGAGGATTAGCCTGCTCCAAGGAGCAACAAAGATGGGTGTTTTCCCACATGTCTTAAAACTGTGTGGCCAACGAGAACGTGACACTGCACCGGCATGCTGTCTTGCACACTAGGCATGTTAGACCTCGCTATCTTCTGTGTGCTTTCACCAGTGAATAACGGCTGTGTGCTCAAAAAGCTGCATACCCCTGCTTACAATCCTCTGTGCATGGAAAAAGATGCCCAAATGTTAGAGAACTAGTGGAAAAGAAGGCTCACAGCCCAGAAACTCAGGTGGCATCTAGGTGTGCTGCTTCCTGCTCAGCATGCTGCTGTTGGCAGACCCGTATGCTTAACCTTAAATATTGAGAAGAGCTCAGTACTGAATTTTGGAAGCTAACGGTAACGCATTCATTTCACAGTTCAGATGAGCAAGTGTTTGCATGTATTTGCTGCTGCAAATAGCGGGTTGTTTTCTTACTTGATAAAAAAAAATTTCCATCCACTTTGTCTCAGCATCTGAGCATGGCGGTCATTTCCTCAAGCTATCTTCTAGGAGCAAAGCAAGCCACGGTTTTGACCCTGCTACTCCTGTTTTTCTCATTACATAGATCATTTGGCAAAAGTTTGTGTTTTACAATATAGGTGCCCAGGCTGTACAGGGAAGAGCGCTTTTACATCCCGTTATATTGTCAGCAACCACTGGGCCACACTCTCATCGCAAAGGCAGAAGGAAGACTGGGCTAATGCTTGGTGGACCCCCATGACTTGTGCAGGATACTTTATATGCACAGTGCTCCCATGCCACAGCAGGGAGAACTGGTATGGGTATAGGAACCCACAGAAAGATACCCAAAATGTGTCTCCCTCCTAAGCCAGGCAGTAGTCCTGGGTGTAGTGCAGTACTAGTGAAGTACATTGCTGGTTCCTGAGCTACGGTCGCTATTCTCCTACTTGATACTGCAGCTGGCATATTTCCTTCTCCCTACACATCTGACCAATGCCCATCTCAATGTCCAGATGGCTTTTTGCTTTTTGAGGAGAGGGAACTCTGACAACGGTGGTCGAAAGCCCTCCCTGCTCTAATCTGGCAGGTGTTGCTGCACCTGTCATCGTCTGAGCTCAGCTCAGAGTGCATCAGAAGAAGTTAAAAGGGATGGGGGGGAGAACCCAAAACCAAACCAGAACAAACAAACAGACAAAAGAATGATTTATTTAAGGGCCAAAAGAAGGAAGTCTCACAAATATTAATTTTGGGGGTTGGCAGAACTGAAGTCACCCAAACAGAGTCCAAAAGAAACATTAAGGTAGAGAATTATTCTGGTCCAGCTACTGGCTAAATCACAAAGAGGAAGGAGCTTCAGACGTTCACGCTGTTCTATTGCTGAAGTAGCAATTATCTTATCTGCCTTTCACGGCGCTATTATGCAGTCAGCCTCAATTGAAGGAAAGATGTCCTGAGACAAAAGATTTAAAAATACTCTTTTGTTCCCAGATTCCTTTTAAAAAGTTTTAGTTTGTTCTGATTCTTTTTTTTAAGTCACATTTATTTGACAAAGGAACCTCATTGTTTCATTGAGTTTAAGATTAGATCGTTAGACCCAAGACACTATTATTTGTTACAGTCACCCACGACTCTCAACCACAAGATCCTATTTCAGCAGTTGTTATCATTAAGATCAGCATTAAAATACTTTTTATCATTAAAGCTGGAGATAGTAAGATGTACATTAAAGACCACTTTATGTCTCTGCAGTCTGTACACAGGAAGACTTGCCCTGAAGGTTGACACTACCTACAGTATTTGCTGGACATCTCATCTAGCCAGTAAATGGTTTTACACATTTCAAAGTCAGCAATGGCCAAGCACAGGGATTCCTCTTCTCAGATCTCTTTCTGACAGTTTAGCAACCTCTAATACCTTTTGCGCACAAGTCGGTTGTCTTCAGGGTACCAGTAATCACGGTCTTCGTATATCCAGGAAAAACATAACACTATGCCAACTAGCAGTAGAACTGTAAGAGAGAATGAGCACTTTGGAGTAAGTACTTGAGGAACAAACACTATCAAAGAAATCTTTAAGTCTGATGTATGTCGAAGAGACCCCAAATGCATAAGTGAAATAGCTGAAATAAGAAGAAACTCAGTAATTCAGTCTGATAATTGTCATATAACCCCGGTACCTCATCTGGTAAGGACCAGAAACATGACTCCCAATTTCATTTAAGTTTGTAAGCATTCCTGTCGTCTGCTTTGTGTGAACTCAGACCAAATTCAACACAAGCATTTTAGTCATCGCTAAAACCCACTTTATGTTAGGTTCCGCGACATACAACAGAGCGTTAATATTGAGCTATCACATAATAAGCACCTTAACTACTACGAAAAATGACTTTTCAGCATAGGTGTTGCCAGGATTTAGAGAAGATGAATGAATTTCCCTAGAAGGTGACAATGCCTTTCTGACATTGCCTAACATCTTAATGTTACACTTAATATAAATATAGCCTTGTCGTATTGACAGGTGCAGATCAGCATGTGCGATGATCGTGTGGTAACAGCGAACATCTGCCTAACACAGCGAGACTAACCTCATGCCAGCTGGTTTTCTTCCAGCTTAGGGAAGTAACTACCAGAGCTGCCCTTCATTACTACTCTCAAACCAGCTCTGTTTTAAATATTAAACTCAGTTTTAAATATTAAAGTAGCTGGCGCTGCAGCTGCTCTGATTTGGAGCAGAGGAATTTCATGGAAAGCCTCCTTTTCCATACACTGTCCGGTAGCCTCTCCCTAGAGATGGTTTGCATCAGCTCATCGCCCTTGCACCAGCTCATCACCATTTCTCTTTTGCTAGGGCCCTGGTTAGGCAGGCTGCTGCTTTGTGCCCTCAGGGGCAATGGTGCGTGAAGTTGGGAGATGTATCTTTGTCGCTGACAAGGCACAGGTTTAGTAGATAAACCGTATTACTAGGATGGTGGCATATTGTAAACACCTAGAATTGAATAACTGGGTCCCTGAAGCCCAATGGCTTGCAAATGCATGGTCAGTGAAGCTTCAGGAGGAAAGCAGTTAAATATGGGCCATTCTCATGATGAAATTGGTACCCTATTGTTTAGTTTGATGACAAAAAAAACTCCAGTTCAGGTACATCGCAATGCATTTACAGTCTTCCAACAATATTGCCTTGAAACCCCATTCAAAAGCACACATATGAAAATAAATGTTACAGTGAAACTCAGGCTTTGGAGTGCAGGATGCACTCAACCTTACAAAGACTCATCTCTGAGCAGGCATCTGACTGTGTATTCCCTGAGGTGTCTGATAGGAAGGATGATTTTCTGAGGAACAATGTAGTAGAAAATCCATATAAATGTTGTTGGAACTACCCAGCAAATCTTATGAGAGCATTTACTTGATTAGTAGGAGGAGTGCCTCCAATGTTCTTCACTTGAGAGAATTTGAATTGTCCAGGTCTCCAAGGTATCACCTAAAACTTGGTGTCCACTCACTCAATACAGCAGCTCACCAGCTTAATGGGAAGAGACTATCACCGTCGGTGATCCAATGATTGCTACATGCTAGTTTGGGATGCAGTTTATGAAGTGATGTAGATCACCATATCTAATCTTACAGTAATGTACTGACAACATCTTTAAGTCTGAAACATGGCCCAGAACTCCCCTTAGCTCAAGCAGAAGACTAACGTGGCTAATTAACAGCCAAGGTATGGGAAAGGCATTCTTCACATGCAAGATTGTGATAGAGCCTGCTTTTTTAAAAAAGATGATTGTGATGACCATATCTTCCTTGGAAGACTTGTTGTGAAGGTTCGTGTTAAAATACTAGTGTGTGCTAGGCTTTCCCCACCCTTTTAATGTATGAAGTCAAAGAGCTGGGTATACATATACTATATTCATCACATTAAGATGGTGTACGTAACTTCTGGAAATCAGCATAGAAAAGTATGCCCTGGTGAGAGTTTGCAACTGATGTAGGCGGACTACATCATCTACTACAAGACTAACTGGAAAATCTGTGCCTTCTCCTGTGATCCCTACTCACTAGAAGTCATTTCTGCACAGCAAATGGGAGCAGACACGATGTTAATTAACATGGGTTCTCCACAACGTCATCATGAACATAGACCAGACCTAGCTGCCTCGCTTCTGCCTGCTGCACAAAGGACAGATTCTTTCTGAAGAGGTCTGTTTTCCTCACAGGAGAGCTGAAACGGTATGATCTGTTTGCAGTAGACCTGCCATGATTTTTTTTTGTTGATAACCTAACATCAGTCTGGCACCATGTCTTCAGGAAGGATGCAGAAGTTCTCCAAAACTCCCAAATTATATGTGTCATTTAGCAGAGAATTTGTTCTCCACAGGCAAAAGTGGCAGCAAGTCCCTATTACTCGTTCAGACCAGACTTTAAGAATTGCACATCGATAACAAGCTCCATTGCTTGAACCTTGGACCCTTTAACAAAGGAAACTGAACCTGCCCTCGCTTTTCCACTCAAGACTGCGCTGGATGGTGCTGATTTGCAGCCTGTTGTCCTGCCCTGGAAAAGAACCACTATAGCCCAAGGGCTGCCTTTCTTCTTGTAACCCGTAGGACAGAGAGACCACGGATGCTTGTGTGGCCTCCTATATTGCAGATAGGCTATGAGGCAGCATTTTGTTGCAGTTTTGGTCATTCAATTTCAGACATCAAGGCTTAGCCTGATTTTTTTTTTTTTTAGTTCTAGCTCCAGAGGATGTTTTCAGGAGTCTTGTGGCCACTGTCTACAGCACAGTAGAGCTCTGCTACAATTTCATTGCACAAAGACCGCTATGGACTTTAAAAACCCAAACCTGGGCCCACAGACTATACACTATGTTCTCTGCCCAGTTCAAAAAGGTCCTTATTAATAGAGTAGAGAGCGAAAATACTGACAGGAGCCATCAGTGCAGTGCAGAACCTTTCAGCAGGTTTCCATTCATTCTCCCATCCGCAGGTATGGATGCCCATAGCAAATCAAGAGCTGGATTACAACCGAGATTCAAGTCACTTCCTTGCCAAAGCAGGACCCATTCATACCAGTGGTGGCCCATTCATAGCAAATCCACTTTTATAATCCAGGCAACTGCTCAAGTCTCCTTAGAAAGGATCTTTAGGTCATCTTCAGGCCCAGGTTCAGGGGGCCGTTACACAAATCTTCACATAACTGCCCTTACCGTGGTAATTGCTTCTCAAAAGCTGGAAAAATTAGCAAGGATTGCCACTGTCTTCTTGCTGTTTTCGTTGCAGTCTTAGTCCTTACTGCTTCAGTTGCTGGCAAAGTGGATCTCTGTAGTGCTTCTGCCAAGCAGAATTACTGCGATTGCCTCAGGGTCTGAGGCAGCTGTTGGTAAACTTCCACCCTGCTCTCCCAGCTATTTTATAAGGAACTTCAGATTATCTTCTGGGCACAGCTACGGTGTTCTTATTCCATGTCAGATACAAACTGATTTGATTTTTCTCTAGCCTAGATAAAACACTCCAACAGTTCCTTTAATTTTAAAAAAAATATATATAATTTTTATTTTACATACATAAACCAAATAGAATAGAGGAATCCAAGCCATTAGAGAGGAAACAATAAACTCCTTTAGATCAGACACAAGCAGTTTTCTTCCCCTTCAGATAAAGGAATCATAGAATCATAGAATGGTTCGGGTTGGAAGGGACCTTAAAGGCCATCTAGTTCCAACCCCCCGCCATGGGCAGGGACACCTCCCACCAGACCAGGCTGCTCCAAGCCCCATCCAGCCTGGCCTTGAACACCTCCAGGGATGGGGCATCCACAGCTTCTCTGGGCAACCTGTTGCAGTGTCTCACCACCCTCACAGGAAAGAAAAACCCATCCTAACCAGAAAAGGTCCATCACACCCACAAAAAAAAAAGGTGAACCCTCTACCAAATTTGCTTACTCACTTCCAAGAGACCTACCTCAATCACTCATCCCTTCCTCTGGGTAGGAGCCCTACAGAAGTCTATTAAATAGTGCTCACACCTCTTGACTAATCATGACCACCCACACTCTACCAGAGTAGAGTTAGCGACTTCTATACAGCAATCTGTACACTTTTCATACCAGCTCTCACATATTGCTTGAATTAAGCAATAAGTGGCTAACAAGCGAGGAACTAGAAGTACTATGAGTGCTTAAATTGGAGTCGGAAAAGACAGGCAGAGAGGAGCAGAGTTTGTTGGAGGAAACACCGTATCAATCTGAGGTTCCTCCTATGCAATGTATGTGTTCATGAGACATGGAACTGCTGTGGCCTCAGTAATATTGCAGTATTGCAACATACAAGGCAAAATAACCCAAAGCATGTTGTTTTGCAGTATTACAAACATCATGACACAACCTCGGCAGGAGGAATGATGCTATCCCAACGGCACAGTCTCAGAAGACTAGATGGACCTTAGGAGTTTATATACTGGATATATGTAACGGTTTAATTAAGGTCATCTGATTTCCACTCAAGTAGTGGTAACAGTTGTTATCTTGAAGGTACCTTTGTGTTTTGGTCCGAAGTGTTTGTAAACTAGGTAATGCAGATTTTTTTGCATCAAGTGACCTTATAAGACATCAGTGAAGTAAGGCTCTGGTTTTTAACGTATTTGCAAATTTAATATTTATCAGCACTGTGCTTATTACTTTAGTCTATGACTAATCCTTAAGAACACTGCAACTATTACATGGCAAGTGTAATAGTAACTAACTGAATAAGGCGGATTAAGTGTATTTAGAATTACCTCTCCAAATACATACTTTAGAAAGCCATATGTAAGTTTTACAATTAGGAGATTAAAATGACATGGCGGGAGAGCAATAAACTGTTTTCTTGAGATCTCTGGTACTTGGTTTTGTCTTGGTTCAACCACACCGGAGAGAGATTTTGAGTATAAAAATTGGTCAGGTTTGAGCTTTGTTTAGAAACTTGCCTGATAATTAGATGCAAAGGCTGTTAAATATATATCCCTATTCCACTGTGCAAGCATAAATTATTTCCTGTAATAAATGTCACTGTACATGTTTCTAGGCTGTATATAGATCAGAAATGGGTACTTATAATTAGCCTGTATTTGTCTTCACCTCTCTCTTTGTTTCCAAGGGTTGCTATGGATAACTGTTCTTCTACCTCCCGTGTTCTCATTTTGCAGGTCTTGTGAGTCTCACAAGGATGAATCCTCTCTCTTCCATAGCAAGAAGCATTTACACAATGACCTGGTGAAGCAACCTAGGTGAAAAAAGGGGCAATACTGCAGTAAGTGTTACCTCTTCTTGCTGTTAAACCTAAACAAAAGAATATGGCAGCCTTCCTGTGCCTTCCTAGGACAGCTGCCTCAAGCAGCGCAGGCAAACTGAGAAATATGCTAACAAGAGAAACATTTTCAGGGGTTTGCTTCTTCTCTAAACTCGTATTTCCGGAGAATGCTAAAATTTGTGTTACGTAGTATGCCCAATAGTTACGAATGACAAAAATGTCCACTTTCTTTTACACCAAGCCAAGATAACCATATCCCATCTCCTTCGATGGATATTGCTACAGTAATCCATTTATGGACTGATTTATTTCACCACATATCTGAGAATGGTAAGAACTGCAATGAAATATACGCGCTACAAAATATTTCTGCCTAGCAAGGAAGATTGCTTTCAGCTCAGCTGCCTGACCGGTGGCAGGGTGGATGGAGCTGCAGCTCCAGGTCATGGGTGAGGGCCTCAACGGTAGCCTCAAGCCCCCACCTGGCCTTCGGCTTGCTTCTGCCCTGCCACTGCAACACACCGTGCTCTCGACCAGACGAGGGAGCTGACGCAAATTTTAAAAACCCCAAGGGAAAGTGAGAGCGCTGAACACCAGGGCTGCTCCCACACCAGAAACCCTGACCAGGCTCCCTCTGTCCTCCTGCAAACCACGTCCTTCTGCACATCTTCTCGCATCCCCCTGTCCTCCCGCATCCCTCTGTCCTCCAGCCTCCCTCTGTCCTCCCGCAAACCACGTCCTTCTGCACATCTTCTCGCACCCCCCTGTCCTCCAGCCTCCCTCTGAACATGCTCCTGCATCCCCCCGCCCCATCCTCCCACATCCCTCTGCACATCTTCCCGCATCCCCCTGTCCTCCAGCATCCCTCTGAACATCCTCCTGCATCCCCCGTCCCCCCTCATCCCTCTGCACATCTTCCCACATCCCTCTGGCCTCCTGCGTCCCTGACCTCCCGCATCCCTCTGAACCTCCTCCCGCACCCCCCCGCCCGTCCTCCCGCGCCCCCCTGCCCACGGACACTCGCAGCTCCCTCCGGCGGGGCCCGCAGCTTCCCCTCCGTGTTTCCCGACGCCGGGGACCCCCCGCCCGCGCCCCAAAACGCCGCCAG
>VXBH01003133.1:479959-498957 GCA_013400035.1 Rynchops niger | reverse complement strand
GCTGCGGTGGCGGCGGCGGGCGGGAGCGCTTCTCCCCCCGCTCCGATCTCGGGCCTTCCCATCCTCCCTCTCCCCTCCCTGACACCTCCCCGGTCTCCGGAGCATCTCTCCCGGCACCGTGCGGGACGGGTCCCCCCGCTCCGGCAGCAGCCCGGCCTCTCCCGGCGCCGCTCCCTCCCTTCGCCCCCGCCGACCGCGCGCTGCGGCGCCGGCCGGCCCGGGCGGGTGCGTGTGGGTGGGAGGGCTTGAGGTGCCGCGGGGAGGACAGGCACCCCCCGGCCTTGGTAGACCCTCTGCTTGGGGAGGTGACGGTGTCGCCTGGAGCGGGGGACACCTTCCAGGCGACTGAACGGGGGGAGGCGGCCTTAGTTTGTCACCTGAAGCGTGTTTGACAGGGGAGGTCGACGACGGGAGCGCGGCGTGCGGGAGGTGATAAATCAGCGAGGAGGGACGGCAGGTGGGGAGCAATGGGGCTATATTGAGCATTGTCATCAGCAACAGCTTCCCCGCGTACGGCCTGCGCGCTGGTCTGCTGTCACACTGGAACGCGGCGCTGGCAACTGCTGTGCGCGTCCGTACATAAGGTTTCTCTTGCGGTATTTTCACGTACTTGTGGGATTTTTCTATGCGTTTCTCCGGCCCATGGAGTTTCTTGCCATGAACAGCAGTGGCACGTCTTGTCACTTGTTTAATTCTCGCTCTTCCATGGACAGACACGACAAGTTACATCAGTCACGTGGCGGTTTCCTTTTGTAGAGAAGAAAAGCACACCAGGAACATGAAATCTTTTCTTGCTTTTATTTTTCCTAATGAAATCCCATACCTCGTTATTGTTCTCTGAGATGAGCGCATTGAGGAACTGACTGTGCTCTCTAGACAGTTTAACCGAACGAAAGCTTTAAATTCACAGATTATGAAGATTTTCTGTATTTTATTCTGAAATTGGAGCTCCTCAAAGCATGCAGCCTCTGGACAGCATTTCGTAGTTGCATCTTGATGCTTTGAATATAGGAAAATGCTATACATTTATTTGTTCTTAATCACGCGTTTCTGTGAGGGGAAAGTTGTAAACGTGGGTTGCATGAGACCTTTTAATTGTATTTCTGTCATCAATAGCCATTTGTTTTGCAGATGACGGTATCTGTGTGTGTGAGTGTGTGTCCATAACTTCTGAGAATTCTTTCTTATGCAAGACCCTTTTTAATGACCAGGACGTGCTAGGTATTTTCTCTGTATCCGTGTGTGTATGTCAATATAGGTGTACACATACATGTATTTGAGATGATTAGTCTTAGAGCAGCAGTGCCTTTCCACTGCCTGCTGCATCTAGCATGTTCAGGGGGGATGCAGTGGAGCAGGGTGAGCTTGCAACCATGTTACTACCACCTGGCAGCCTGATCCAACAAGTTTATTTTATGTTTTCTGCAATGACCCCACGGTTAAGGGCCTCAGACAAACTACTGTTTTGCAAGCATAGTCTCCCTTTCCTTCCAAGATGGCTGTAATCCATTTTTCTTGTCCACAGAGATCATGTTTGCATCATAAAGATGACTTTTTTTTGTTTTGTTTTTGTAAGGGAAACAATGAGAAAACACAAGGAATGACTTTCCATCCCAAGGCAGTTGGAGAAGTTTCCGTTTTGCAGTATAGCTGGGTCTAACTACTCCTGAAGAGCTTTCAGTGGAGCACTGGGTTAAGGGGGTGCTGGGTGTGTGCCTGCTTTCTCAGCACTGGCAGCTCAAAAATATCCTGTTTTGAAGATATTGCGGATGTTTATTTATATGTCTTGCCGAGCGATCCACAGTATTTTCTATTGCCATGCTCAGTTTGGAGACACCCAGGTAAATACCCGGGGTTTCTCTCTATCTAACGTTGTAGAGCAGTGCGGTTCTGCCTTGAATCTAGCAGTTGGAGCTACAAGCCAGATATCGTCGGTGTCGGATGATGTCTTTTTTCCATTGGCTTCAGTAGGTGTTGTATAATTAACAAGGAGGCACTTCACATCTTTTCTGTCTTCTCTATTGAATCAATAATATAGTATCGATGCAATTAGTAATCTCTGCTTAGTTAGAAACAGCAGTGGGTGACAAATATTTTGCAAAGTTATCTTACTTGAGTCAATATTTTCTATAATTTGTGCCCCCAACAGTGTTTTTATTTTATATGCAATAACAAAAGCCTATAAAAACGATTACACCCACTCTAAAGCTGGCCATTTTCATTAGTCATTTTCCATCTCATTTCAACTATATAGTGTGATTTCCAAGCGCTTAATATTTTATATGCCTCTGGAGTTATAGATTACTGTGTTTTTCTTTCACTTGGGATTTCAGAGTGGGTACAATATTGCCTATTGCTCTAGCAGGTCTTGAGAGAGCATCTTCCCAAATAAATGCAGAGCTGAATTGCTAGAAAGAGGAGCAGAACATGAGAGCAAAACGTGATGCCAAGGTCATGCTCGGCAGAGGCCAAGCTTTAGTTTAGTAAGCGGTCGTTAGCCTTGGTGTTGTACAGAAGCAGAACTGATAAAAAGTGGTGCCCAGGCTCCGCTGGCGCATCCCAATGCCAAGAGCCTCTAATCTGACAACGAAAATAATCACTCTTGAGTTTAGGAGACACTAAGGGACAACCCCGAGTTTTTACTCCTCTCTGTGAAACATGATGGTATGTCGGGAATTCAGAGGCTTCGGTTGTAGCACTTCCCAATTCTCAAATACAGGAGGATCAGTCCATGCTATGGTACTGCCAAAACTGCGTGCCAAAACAATTTCTCTGCTAGAATTTCTCCGATGCAATTTCACTGAGGCTATATTAGCAAACTAATTCATCCAAATTATGTTTTGTTTCCATATGTTTCCCATTCTCCTAGTAGTGGTTCTAACGTGTATGTTTCATTGTCACCCTCAGACGCATTTCGTGACATTTTGGATGCTCTTCTAAGTAATACAGTGTTAGCATCCCATAGGTACTTCGCTGGAAACAAGAACTTCTGATGAATATGTTGTTTTAAGGTCCAGCTTGGACACTTAGGCCAAATCCAGCACCTTCTCTCTTGTTTTCCACCCACTCAGTTGCCTTGAAGAACAGGGTTAAGATGAAGGTCCTTAATAGTTGAAACTGTTGAAATAATTCTATTTTGTAATTCCAATATTGCGATTTTGTGTTTTTCTAATACATCTTCCTATGCTTCCTCTTTCAGGTACTTCATACTTAACAGATATAGTATGGTGGTCTGGCACTATCGCAAGTAAGTATCTTAAAAGGTTTGATTTTTTTATTTGGAGGGAGAAATTGCGGTTAGATGGTGAAATGAGACATCACGAAATCTGGGTTCTCGTCTTGAATCTCAGACTTACTTACCAGGAAGCTCGCATCCCTCAGAAATATCCCACCTTTAGTAAACTCTCGGTGTTTGAGAAGGTGAAGAGCTGGGACAATCCCAAATCAGACATCTTTCCAGATTTCCAAACCGCTTGGTACTTGCAGCCCTTGGGAGCCACATGCTCCTCTGACTCTGGGTTCCTGCACGGTCTGTGTCTCTGGATTGTGCTGCTCTGCTCAGTTTTTAATAAAAGTCAAAGCTGAATAAGAAATTGTCACTCTGCACAAAAGGGCTCATTGAGCACATGTTATTTTTTAGATCAGAAAGCACTTAGCCAGCCTCAATTAAAAAAAAAAAATCCTTTTTGATTTCTAGTTTGACAGATACAGTTTCAGTTTTGCTTTTAATCTACAAGATTAATGGGAAGCCTTGTGTGGTGCTGATAGGAGATCAGTGTAATTTTGCTCTTGGTATCTTTGTAAACTCTGCTTAGGCCAAGCTCACTCTCTGATGTGAATCCAGAGCACGGGGAGCAGTTAGCTTTCTCCTCTTGCAGTTCAGCCCTAGTTCTACCCACGAGTTTAAAATCATACCCCACTTTAAGACTCCCGTCCAGCCTTGCGTGAATTGTTTGGAAATGTTCTGATGCTGTTTCTGAGAACTATAGGAGTCCAGTTGTGCCCCTTGTTTCACAGCAGCGAGGTTAAGTTGCTGTTTTTGTTGTCTTCGAGCTGTGCAAAAGAAATGGAAACTGATAGATCTGTTGAAGGACAAAGTTAACAGCAAGTTTCATAAGCCAACACAGCTTCAGAGCTAATTTAAACTGAGTTTAAGTAGTTCTTTATCAGCTTCCTCTGCCAGGATCACTACTGCCTAAGTAGCAATAAATCTGTGCATTAATCACTGTTATCGCTTGTGAGGCTCCTGTCTTGAATCTCCAAGCAGAAGAAGTTAAAATAAGAGAGGTTTTATTACAGGAGTTTATCTTGGTGAATCAGAGAAAGCGATTTCATGCTTAAAAGAGCTGACTGAATTGAATGAAGGCAAAATAGCTGAAGGGAATGGTATCAGTTGGCTTTTGTCCAGTAGCTCTGTGCAGGTATTTCAAAACAAAGCCTCAGTAAGTTTACAAAGGAACCATGGGAAGAATTGCTTAAGGATATTATAGATTCAGAATTGCAATGGAGTCACAAACAGCAATAGCGAGGGCCAGGCAGGCACCTATGGGATGCAGAGAAAGGTGACGTTTGGGGAGTCAGCAATATCCCCAGTTATCTGGGTGAAATGATCACAGCTGACATCATTTTCTCAAGTAGGGATTTTGGAGTTTGGATGACTAACAAACCCCACATAAACTCTGTCAACTTGTTGCCACAATATTTGTTCAGATGGTGAACAAGCATTTTGGTGTTGGCGTGCTGACTCAGCACAACACTGCCTAACCCCTGTGGGGCCTTGGGATCTGCTGCAGGACTGGAGACTTTCGAGGAAGGGCCACAGGTTCTGATAAGGGACTTCTTCTTACACTCTAGTCAAAAGAGTGATTGCAGCATGCATACAGGTATTCCAATGAGCATTAAGCTAATTAATTGGCTAATTAATTAGTTTCAGTGCAGGTTTTGATAGCAGCGTGGATGTGGCTGGTTTTTATAGTGGATACATCTATGTTATTGCAGATGGGGAACGCACTTGTGAAGCGAATCTCTTGTTTGTCTCTATGGATTGGGCTTTATTTCACATTGTGGAGCAGTGTTGGAGCTCCTGAACTGGACTTTAAGATGAATCTAGGTTGGAAGATGCACTCTAGGAACATGCCTAATGCACGCAAGCTGCAAATAGACTTTCAGTCTGTGGGAGCAGGCTGAAGTTAGTCTGAAATAAAACCCCTGACATGCATAGAGCAGGCATCTTCTGCTGTATGGATCTACTCCTGGTCCTCTTGCTAATGTAGACGTGTCAGTGTGCATCAGGTTTTGTGTTGCCATAACTTCAGGGATATCGGTACTCCTTTAGCAAGTTTAGAGCTTGGTGTGCCTTCAAGAACTGAAGCCATGTCTGGATTTACTGAAGCCATGTCTTGATTTACAGCATTAATGTATCTGGAGAGGAATTTCTTTACAGAGAGGACTGGATAGGTTGGCAGCAAAGGTCCTCAACATCAGATAGAATTACTGAAGTATTTTTTTAAAATTGGTCTTAATTAGTCCTGGTCTGTTGGTGGTGGTGGTAAGAGACTGTTACTATTACTCCATGCTGATACTGAAAACCTCTGATAAGTTCAGTTGCCTTACAATATGTGCAGTTTGACTGAAGCTTCAGAGACCTAATTTATGGTGTTGGTGCCATCTGTTAGGGTTCTTCCAACAGAAAGTTAAGGCACCTGAGCTCCAAAAAAAGCAACCTTTTGTCAGAGTCATTTGGAAATGTATGTAATCTGCAGAAACACAACGTGCCGGCTGTGCCCCGTCCTCCGTGCAAGATCTGGCCCAGTGCTTTTGGATGCCTTGAAGATAATGCCAAAGTTGGTACATACATCTGCTGGAAATCAAGCCCGAGGCGGGTAGCTGAGTTACTCAGTTCCCAGGGGCAGGGAGACCATCACTGACTCTTGGGCTCTAGAAATGCTGCTCATTAACTTTTCTGGCTCACTCCCGCACTTAGAGAAAGCCTCAGTGAATTGAATTAGTATAATTTTCCCCCACTCTGCAGTTTTGTAAGTTGGTTTGTCTCCTTCGTTGTTTCCTGTAGGTTACACAGGTCTTCGACTCTACTGATAATGTGACCTAATTTGGTAAATTAATTAATGTTTGCACAGTGTTTTGCAGATGTAAAGAACTGGATGATGGTAATGATATTTGATAGTCAAAGGCAATGCCAGCCTGAGCATAAAGACAGCCTGGATTCCTCAAATGTTTTTAAATGCTGATAATGGTTCTTAAAATCAACTGGAAATTTAAGCTGTGTGTAATTTGTGTTCAGTCTCAAGGTTCTTGCCAGTTGCCACAGACCCTGTAACTATGCAAGCATCATGTTGACCTATTATAAACTTGCCAGCACTTGCGAAACCATCCAGCTTTTCTTTTTTAACTGAAAACTTGACCACATGAACTGTTTATCGCAGCTGTGATGTGCAATAGGGTGGCACATCTTGGAATTTGCTTTTATTGGGGGAAAGAAAAAAACGAGATTGTGAGGCTGTTATTGTGACTTCTTTTTATAGCGGCCAGGAATTACTTTTAATATTATATAGCATTGTGATAATTTGTTGTGATCTGCTATATATTGAAGAGCCTTTATGCACGTGCTTAGTATTTCATTGTTAGATTCCCTTCCTCAGCACTGTCCTTATTTTCCCCACAAAAAGCAACACTGCTGTTAGGAACTATAATCAAGTGCATTAGTGTTACATGTATGCACATTCTAAAGCAGAAGTCATGGGTTATATATACTTTTAGCTTTCTTCATATGAATATTTGAGTGTAATCCATGAGTGTTTCTAATTCATAGTCTTATTTATATGCAACTAAGAGAAGTCACAAATCAGATTTACTATGCACTCTTGGACCTTCGTGTGTGGCAGATATAAATCCTGTATTAAAAATAATTTAAAAATACAGAAAAATTCCAGCCATTTTGTTTAAGTGCAAAATCAACAGAGCTAAGCAAATCTGTAACATCTGTTTTCCAGTCTTTCCCAAACAGTATTGGGTAAGTTTTCATTACTTCTTTTTACAAAGGGATTTAAAGGCTTATTTCTGGTTCTCTTGACAGTGGCTCTGGGTCAAATAGGGAATTTCTTGGCCTACACTGCAGTCCCAACTGTGCTAGTGACGCCCTTGGGAGCTCTTGGTGTTCCATTTGGGTAAGAGTTTGCTTTTCTTGTTCTTATCTGAATGTTGTTACTACTTAATGTCAGATAGACTCAGTGATCACTGAAGGCTTATGGGTGTTAATGATGTGTTACAATGTCACCTATTCCTGTTTTCACCAGCAAAGTGTGGAGGCCAGGGAGGGGAGGCAGTGGTGAAGAAAGGGTTCCTGAGTATCTTCTGCTTTAACTATCACTATGATCTGGAACGGACAAAAATCTGTTTTTCTTTTTTCTTTTTTCTTTTTTTTCCCCGTCTCTGTGATTATTCCGGACTCTTCTGCCTATTCTCTTATTCACAGTTCCCTTACTATGTGGATCTTTCCTTTTGTCTCACATTCTTTCTCTCCCCTGCTATCCACAGCCCACATGTGGGTTTTGATGCCGATTTTCATTTAATTGCATTTGGCCCTGTTTCCTGGAGCGAGGGAGTCCCCTGCATATGCATGCCCACAGCTTCTTGAATGTTCATGGGGGGGGGGGGGGGGCAAGAAAANGGGGAACAAAAAAGGCAGTGAGTGTTCCTAAAAGGACTTTAATATGCGACTAAGTGTTTTGTGAATAGTTAAACTACAATTGTGTAACTGCTGCAGTGAAAAAGTACAATTATTTAAAAACAAAGCTAAGCATTGCTTCAAGATTTTTCTGTTGCCTACTGTTGTCCACTGAGTTGTGTCTCTGACTGCACTGGTCATCTACTTCAGAGTGTAAATTGCTTTGTATGGGTTTCTTGTCTGTCTTTAGTTTTATACTCTCTGAAGCACAGCTATGATGTTATCCTAGGCCACATAATTTTGTGTATTTCGGTCAGCTATGTGTCTGAGCTGAACCCTGTGATCTTTGTAACCAAAGGCCACTTTTATCCCATGACTGTGTGGCACCTATAAAATGGGGCTTCATGACAGCTCACCAGATTGTTAATGGGTGGATACCTGCCTTGGGTGTCAGATGCCTGTTTCGGGGAGGTTGGGCTTTTTTGGAGGTGGTGATGTGGCGGAGTTTTTGGGGTATTGTGGTTGGGTTCTTTGTTGTTTGTTTTGGGGTTTTTTTCCTGAGATGAAACATCAAGGATTGAGTAAGACTGAGACTGGATGAATCTTTCCTAAGATAAGTCAGAAATGCATTTTGAGGATCCACCAACATTTGGTACTATTCCTTTAAGAGGGAAATTCATGTGGCACATCACTGCTGGAGCATTATTAACAGGATGTAGTCAAACTTTTAATTTTCTTCCTCTTTGTGAAAGGTCCATTTTAGCTTCTTACTTACTGAAAGAAAAACTGAACATTCTTGGCAAGCTGGGGTGTTTGCTGAGCTGCGCTGGGTCTGTTGTTCTCATCATCCATTCCCCAAAGTCCGAGAGTGTAACCACTCAGGCTGAGCTTGAAGAGAAGCTTACAAATCCAGGTACTTTGTTCTTTTATTAACTCATAATGATTTTGTGGTATTGATCAAGAGCACGCAGGAGGAAGAGGCTTACTGCTTCCATCAGGTAGGAAAATTGACTTCTGAAGAAACCATGACGTGACAGAGGCAAACCAGTACAGCTTGCGTGTGGTAAAACTGACTTGCTGTACTTGGAGCTTGACAGATTTGTTGATACATGTGCGCAGAAAGGAAAACGCGAATGCTTTTGAAAACATTATCCTGCACAGTAGACCCAGAACGATGGCAGTTTGAACTTGTAATTTTCTAAAATGATGAAAAAGTATATCTTGCTACCTACAGAAGAAAGGTATGATTCTAGGATCTCAATTTAAGTTGTTTTATACAAAACAAAAAAATGCTGATTGTCTTTTGTTCTTTCTATTAAAATTTTATTAAGTGTTTCATTCATTAGTTTTTTTTTTTAATTAAAAGTTTATACTAGATACCAGTTATGTTCCAAGCAGATTGCTTTGCACAATAAAGGTGTGTAGAAATACACTGTCAAGACGTGTGCTGAAATGCTTGTTCATTCTCACAGAGAATGTCCTGGAGGACATGTACTAGTGGTAATAAGTGCCGGACCCACTTCTGTTTTTCTTGCATAAGAGCTAAACGGCCAACTATTGTTATTTCCTTTAATTGCTTTACGTGAGAGAAACTCAAACCTAATAACATCAGCTATCCAAAAAATTTGCAAACCAAGAACAGAAAACAAATACCCTGGTTTAAATTTACCATTTCAACCTGACCAGAATGAATTGGAAATATATTTGTTTAAAACTGTAAAGCATGATATGCTTTTCACCAGTCTAACCTGTGCCCTGATGCTGTAATGTAAACAATACAGCCTCCCAGATCTTCCAGCTCTCCCTACTCACCTTAATGGGATCTAACTTTATGTTTAAGCCCTCTGCTGGATCCACACACCATGCTTTATAGAACTGGTTATGAATGAGGTGTTATCACTGCTGTCTGTCACAGGGGGTTTTAAGGAGTATAATCCTGACGGAAGAGAGAACGAAAAGAAAAAAAAAGCCATCTTAAATCCAGTTCAAATGTGCAATGGTGTGTATCTTACTACATGATGATTTGTTTTACACCAAGAACATGACTACATCATCAGTTGCGTATGCCCCCATCATCTCTAAAAGCAAATCTTAATCACGATGTATACGTGAAGTTCACTGACATGATTTGCCTGCTAAAATCCTTCAAAGACCAAGAGTTCTCACCTTGCTATTATCTTGTTTTCTTTTTGTTTTCCAGTTTTCGTGGGTTACCTCTGCATAGTGCTGCTAATGCTTCTCCTGCTTATCTTCTGGATAGCTCCAGCTCATGGACCTACTAATATCATGGTTTACATCAGTATTTGCTCTCTGCTGGGCAGTTTCACTGTTCCCAGCACAAAAGGCATTGGGCTGGCTGCTCAAGATATCTTTCACAATAACCCCTCGAGTCAAAGGGCTCTGTACCTCTGTCTGGTCCTTCTGGCAGTATTAGGATGTAGCATTATCATTCAGTTCAGATACATCAATAAGGCACTGGAATGTTTCGACTCCTCTGTGTTTGGTGCCATCTACTACGTTGTGTTTACCACCCTAGTCCTGCTGGCTTCAGCCATCCTTTTCAGGGAATGGAGTAATGTAGGAGTGGTAGATTTCTTGGGAATGGCTTGTGGATTCACCACAGTATCTATTGGAATTGTTCTTATACAAGTCTTCAAGGAATTCAACTTCAATATCGGAGATTTAAATAAACCTAACATGAAGACAGATTAAAATATTTTTTGAGGGGAAACTGGATGGCTCAGGGAAGGATGCAGAGCCTTTCATTTCTAGGTCACTGATTCAAATATGATTCAGGTTGGTAGTCACCCTCTGACGATTTGGTGGCCTACGTGAAATGAATTGGAGGCCTCCATCCAGTTTCAAAGGAACAGTTGTCCACGTACCCCAGTCAACACAATACATGACCTTAATTGGAACCACTGATTGAGTGAGCATAGAGACCGATGTATTTCCTTATTGTAAAAGGTAATCCGTTAGAAAAGATCGGGGGATGTTCTGACAGACCTGTGTGTGAAAGCTTGTTTTGTGGCTTTTGAGGTACTGTTTCTGTGGGCAGAGAACATCAGTTTCTAATGCACTCAATCTGACACCTTTCATGAGTGACGTATACCTTAAAATATGGGGGGGAAAAGTCAGTGGAACAATTTGTTCATCTTAATATAGCAATGTGTTCACCGTCAAGGCTGTGAATTCTGAGACAAATGTTGGTTGACCCACAGACTGCAGATTTGTCCTTTTTAGAGACTGTCTCGGCAACTTGGTCTGCCATGCGGTGAAGACACTGGGGAGTTTTAAATTGAATTCTTTATACAGAGCAGTGGACCCTTAAAAATCTTTCACTAATTACTTATCAGCTGATGGTAGTGTCCAGGTATGCATTTTTCTTTGTAACTTACGTGCATTAAGACATATCGCATTCATCTGAGAGTTTTTATTTAGGAGCAGACAGAAAGACTGTGAAGGATGTGGAAATGATGCACAGACTCATTGCCTATATGGTGGCTTACTTGTAAGCAGCTCAGAACTATTTCAGTGCCTTTGTAATCCAAAAATACTGCATACATGTGAATGTATCTGTTTCAGATGGCCTATACTGGCTTAATAATTCAATTTCACTGTCTATAATATTGGACTGTATTCAAATTCTAAACAGGTAAAGCATCCAGAAGGAGCTATATGTTTTTGGAAGAATTTGCAAACCTGAACTGAAACCCTCAGATGCCTTGACAGCTTCTGAAAAACCCATAGTCCTGATAGGAAAAGGTAATCTATGAGAGGACTGTTTAAAGCAGTCCAGCATACTTGTAGTCTAGTTAAGTGACTACATAGAGGAAACCATTTTGTGAAGTGGCTAATAAGCAGCGACCACAAAAAAAAAAAGTAAGAGAGAGAAGAGCAATGAGATTTGTCATGGCTCAAACAAAGACCGTCTGATCCTCTTGTAAAGTGGGAAAATGAGGTTTAAGACTGAGGTTTAAGCACAGGCATTCAGAGAGCTGAGTTTCAGATAACCAACAGGGATATACATTCAGATCCAGTAATTTACAGACCTATGTGAACAGTTCAGCAACAATATTTTGACAAGTACTACAAAAACCTTAAGCTTTTAAGATTGGAATGATTCCGAACTGTTCAGTTTAAACCGTTTAGAAAATACTGCTGTGTCAAAGAAAGAAACAGTTAATTTTCGTGGTGTACTTATATTTGGTAGTTAAAACACCATGAGTCAAAAACTTCTAAGGAAAGCTTGAAAATTAATGAATGTTGGTTCCCATTTAAGTACAAAAAAGGAAAGGTATGGTGGGACTCAACATTTCTAGTTTAGAACAAGACAAACAAAAATACCCAATATGATTACGAGACAGCATTTGAAAAAAGTTCCTGACACTTTATCAAGAAATCATGAATGTAGCTTTGGGGCTGGCTGACAGGAATGCGGATGTTGATTAATGGGGAGTAATACTGTCCACTCTCGTGACCTTTTTTGTTGACCTGAATTACCTTAAAACTCAGCTTCCACCTTCACTTAAAAGGAACATTACAAGCCCTTCTGATAGCAGCAATAATCATGAACAGTGAATCCTAAAGATTTAGTATTCTGAAGGGACCCACTATGTTATTTGGAAGCTTCTTTTATAACTCCAAACTGACGGGAATGACTCTGAGTTGGCAGAAATGCAGGTTGTTATAGACCAGCACATTAATTGCATATCTTGGTGAAATAAAATAGCACTAGCAAAGGCCATCTTGATGGATTTTCAAATATTGTGTATGGTTTCTAGAAAGTTTGAGAATTGTAGATGAGGGGAATTGGACTATGAAAGCTGGTTAAAACTAGCCTCTGTCGATTATTGATTGGAAGATGGTATCTTGGTTGTCAGCAAACAGTTATGTTTTGTCATATTAATTCCCTTTTTCTGATTGAAACTAGAGCTGTAGATAGGTTATGAGACCTGTAGTGACCTATTTTTTAAAACAATGTTAGCTGTTTTCTGAAGCAGTCAAGTTGTCTTTTCAAAATTCAGGTTCAAAGTTCATGAGCTGCATGTTGATTTTGTACTAGCCTTTAATCTCTGAAGACTTCTGTGAAAATCTTTAGGTTAAAATCGAAATGATTGGGGAGTCATCTTAGTCCTCTTCTGGCCATATTTTTTTGTCTTGTTTTGTTCTAAAATTCATTCCTATTTATTTAGGAAGTGCCTATCCTAATATGTTAGGTGCATATGCAAATTATTAGTAAACATTAGATTTAGAAAAATTTGACTGCCCTGTCTAAACTTTGCTGTTCCCTGCACCACACAAACAAGTTGACTTGATAAGCACTCACTATGCAGAGTAAGAATAAAGTAGCAGCTGTGTTCTGTGGTCCTCCAACCATCTTCACAGCTAGTACACATCTGCATAGGTTTCTTCTCTTCTTCCCCAGCTGCTCCTCATCTGTGATGAGCTTTCTAGAGATGCCTAGTTAACCTTGTAGTTTAAAACAGAGATGTCAAAAGCCAGCACATAAAGTGAAAGAAATTCTCGTGGCCTTGCACATCATTTTTATCTGCAGCCTTTTACATCATGAATGCTAAATAATGGAAACCTTTATTTTTGCTACTTTGTTCAGTACGCAGCAGTTCTGCTGTACCTGGATCTAGTTCAGTTCTAACTTTAGAAATGTATTAACATTTTATGTTGTCACTGTTGGTATGGTTCTTCCCCCCACCATCCCACGCCCTCCTCGTTCTAGGTGTCCTGCCTTTTTTAGACCCATTGCTTTTCTGATTTAAAAGGAGGCACTGTTGAAGTTGCATTTTAGCCATTCCCTCTTTTTTCTTTTTTTTCCCACCCCTTTGACAAGCAAGCACTTTGAATAAGACAGATATCTGAATTCCATCATCTCAGGGAGCAAATGTGCATAGTTGTCTCCTGAGCTTTGGTGTCCCTCATGGGTCTGCCCTTTTCACCTTCTCTTTGCATAACATCTATCGATAGCTATGAGCCAGATGACTTCAGTTCTGATTCCAAAGTAGAAGCGGGAGAGGCTACACGAACAAAAAGTGGACTCGTTACAGTGGTGTGATGCATTTGAATGAAATTCAAATACATCTGAAAGGTGTTTCACACTGTATGTCTGGCTTCTATTATACTTGTCAAACACATTTCCTTGGTACTCACTTGAAGATAGCTCTTTGATCATTATCCCTTCAGTGTATGGAGGATTTACATGTATCAGTCACGATCTTTATTAGGTGTCAAACACAAAAATCCCTCAAATATTCAGTAGGAGAATAGAAACCTTTTTGATACAACCAAAAAAAAAAAATTTGATACACCTTAAATAATTCTGTAAAAAAAAAAGAAAAATATCTAAACAAGTGATCTGCTGTATCGACTTTCCAGAACTCTGTATGTGTAAATAGAGCCTATTTATTAGTGAGCTGCAACTAACATTAACAAGAACCTGTTATATCACAGTTTGACAACTGAGGCTTCCTATTAATAATCTCAGTTTATATTGAACTTACATATTTTTCTGAAGTAACTAGCACTGAAAAATGAAAACACTGGATTTTATTTGTTGAAATACTAGAATCTGAGGTTTAGCTTTCCTTTTTATTTAAAAATAGAGGATTTGTATTTGAAGAAAGATTTGGGGTTATTAAATATGGGGTGCTTAAAATGGGCCATTGTTGCATGTTCTACCCTTCTCACTTTTTTGTTTCATAAATATAAAACACCAAGGATTCCACAGATCTTTGTCAGTTGTCTTGAGAAGGTGTAACTGCTGAAGTTTTGCTGTTAAATCAAATGTTCTCAAATATTTATCTATTACCTGTTTTCTTTACAGAAATTAGTCTTTGTAATAATTCTTTGGTGCTATTGAATATGGGCTTAAGTGACGCAGAATTTTAGCATGCACCATGTAAGGCACCAACGATGTCAACAGTTATTATTACTACTGCCCAAGTGTTTCGGAAAGCACTGTTGAAATGTTATGGATTAAGAAATCTTTTTTTAAAAGCTGCAAATAATTTTTTATGGTTTTTTGTTGTGTTCCTCCCTCCCTTCCCCTGACAGTTGCTCTACAGAGTGGAAAATATTACACAAAAGGGATATTTTTAAGTTAAATCCTTTTTCAACTTTGGAACTGTCTTTTTTTTTTTTTTAATGACTACTTTTTTTTTTTTTTTCCTGGAATGTAAAAAATAGCTCTAATGGGATATGGGGAAAAGGTGGATGGCAACAAACATACAGTGTCAGGTTTGGTTGCTTCAATGCTATTGCAATATAGTTACTACAGATTACATAAAAATGGTTTATTTTATTAGCTTCCAAACAATGTATATATAGATTTGTTAATGGCTTACAAGTCAAGCTTACTCTCTTTGGTTTTTAAGAAATAGTTATAGGCATGTTGTATTTGCCTTGTGTAAATTATAAAAGGCTATTTATTAAGTTTTCTGATAACTAATCTATTTATTAACCTGTATTGTTTTAAAATAAATGATTTATTTCTAGCTCAGTGCTTGTTTAGTGACTCCTCTTTATCACACAGGGGAAAAAAATAGAAATTAGTTTCCCACACAACTAGCTGCTGTACAGCCTGATCTCAATTCCTAAGGCCAAACTATTTCTCTTACCCTTTAATAAAATAGCAGCCTTGCTTTTACCGAGAGTAGTGGATTCTTTTGTGTTTACATATCAGTTGCCACACGAAGGGCTCACCTGTCGTATAGAGGTGTCTACCAGCAAGCTGTAGACTTCATTTCTTCATTGTTTTGAAGTTGTCTCACAGGTAGAATGACCGCTTCTCTGGTAGAAATGTCTGTTGGGGGCTGAGCTGCTTTAAACTGTGTCTTAAGGGTCACCATGTACTCTGTTCGTGCATTGCGGTATGTTGGCTGCTTGCTACAGCTTTTATTTCAAGATATGCTACTCCACAGTCGGGTGGGCGTCGAGTGGCAACAGCTGTAAGGAAGTCTGTGTCACCAGTCTAATTTACTGTCATAACAGCTTCCTGCAGAAAGAATCACTTGGAAAATCACAGTGGCTGCCCACCTAATGCTTCATCTGAAATTCCTAGCTCCTCACATCAGGTACTGTCAAATACATGACTTTCAGGCACGTTTTGGGGTTTTTTTTGGTTTGGATTTTGTTTTTGTTTTTTTAATTGTGGGATTTATGATTAAGAACTGTTTCAGTCTTTGTGCTTGTTTTTTGGAGGATGCATCAGTATTACTACTGGTCAAAAATAAAAGTTAACTTCTAAACAAGGAAATCAGCTTCTCTCCAATATAAAATGTTGTATGCAGTAGAAAAGGTTGGCATGGATTCTTTACAGGGTATGTCACTGCAATTTTATTTTTAAAGGCGTTGATGATATTAATGCAACATACAAGATAGACCAGAAAACCAGAGAGGCTTTTCTTTCTACATGCAGCATCTCTGATCTTTAAGTAAATAGGATAAGGAATATGTATTTTGAGAAGACATTTTTAGCAGGAAAATTCAACTCTCTGTTTTCTTCTTGTGCATCTCTGGAGTTAGGCCTCTATGTCTGCATTGTGGTAAAATCAAGTATGCCATTTATGCCACCATTATTGAAAGTCTGCGATATTAACAATCCTGAGCATATGTATCTCACCCACACAGTTCGTATGGGAAGAGCGTTAAAGACTAAAATCTGTAAAAAAAAAAAGTCCCATTGATTTTTTTCTGATGTTTAGTTTAATATCTTAAGTCTTAAGCAGAGTCTCTTAAATCCCTTGTAAGGGACAGCACAACTGTTGTATACTTGCAGGCATGGCTTCTTTGTTCTGCTCAGCTGTCTGTGTTGAATCATAGAATTGTCTAGGTTGGAAGGGACCTTTAAGATCATCGAATCCAACCATCAACCTAACACTGCCAAAACCACCACTCAAACAAATGCAACAGGGGCGTGGCCACCAGAGACTTTGTTACAGCTGCCCGATTCCCTGATGGATTTTTCTGCCAGGTACAGAGCTCACTGGGTTCACCACCATGGTGGGTTGCTTTAAAACTGCCAGCTGGCACCATCGAATCCAACCATCAACCTACGGAGAGCGTCTCTGGGTAGCCGGCGCATGGTGGCTTTCATCGCAACCACTTCACTGCCTGTACACGGTTGGAAATCACTGCACAAGGGTCCATTGGTGTGTAACACAAGCTAGACTACCTGCTAACCCAGTAATGTTTCCCAAGGCTGTGTGGGTGGCATTTTTGTTTTGTCCTTTTTAAACCTTATGAGATGTTTATACACGTAGTAGATACTATGCCCTAAAAAATCCTGTCCATAGACTTGCAAAAGTACGTACACTACCTGACCTCTCTTGTGAAATTCTTTTGAGCACAAAGGTGGCTTGTGCTGCTGAGTTACCCTACAAGAATGGGTTAGGCAGGTTACCACCGTTCTGGTATTTGGAGTACTTTCCAAATACTCTGCAAACATGCCTGAAATGCCATGCTGTTGCAAATTACTGAGAGATAAGCTTTGAGTATTTTCTGTTACTGATCATAACCCCTGGCTCTAAACTAAAAGATGTAATCACAGAATGGTTTGGGTTGAAAGGGACTTTAAAGTTCATCCAGTCCCACCCCCCTGCCATGGGCAGGGACACCTCCCACTAGACCAGGCTGCTCAAAGCCCCATCCAGCCTGGCCTTGGACACGTCCAGGGATGGGGCATCCACAACTTCCCTGGGCAACCTGTTCCAGTGCCTCCCCACCCTCAGAGTAAAGAATTTTTTCCAGATATCTAACCTAAATCTCCCTTCTTTCAGTTTAAAACTGTTACTCCTTGTCGTGTCACTACACTCCCTGATAAAGAGTCCCTCCCCAGCTTTCTTATAGGCCCCCTTCAGGTACCAGCAGGCCGCTATAAGGTCTCCCCGGAGCCTTCTCTTCTCCAGGCTGAACAACCCCAACTCTCTCAGCCTGTCCTCACAGGAGAAGACACATCTCTTTGCCTTCTCATTAAGGAGAAATCTCTTCATTTATTGTGCCGAATTGAGAGGACTTTAAAAAACTTGTATTTTGTGTAAACAGATGATAGTGTGTTAAGTGGAACTAGCATTGAAGAAACATGATGAGGAGGACTAACACATAATGACTTAAGTCCCACAAAGAGTCTGTAATGCTTAAATGAGTCAATATTTCCAGGTGTTTGTTCTCTTCAGGATTATTTTAACGCGGGAATATATACATGTATGTGTTTCCAAAATTTGGCATGATCACAAGCTCATTAATTCCTTTAGCTCCTTTAAACTGTCATGGCTATGGGTACTTACCCGGTAAAAGCTGGGGGGGGGACGGACGGGTTGCCGGCCGTACCTGGGGTACGAGGGAGGCCGGCTGCCGGGAAGCGGGTCGCCCTGAGGCGCCGCCCACCATCCGTGACAGGGCACGGTGAGGGCCGAAGCAAGCGCTGAGTAAGGCGGAGCCATTTCCACAACGAGCGTTTACCCCCGTCCCGGTGCCCAGGCGGGCCGCTGGGGGGCGCCGCGAAGAGGCGGTTACCGGCCGTTAACGGAGAGGGAGGGGCACGTGACCCGCGCCGGGCGGGGCGCCCTCTACCGCCTCGCTCTGGGCCGGGCCGCGCCCCTTCCGCCGGGCGCTGCCGGAACCAGCGNGAGGCGGTGCGTGCGGCCGCCCGGCCGGAGAGAGGGCCCCGCCGCCGAGAGCGGCCCTGCCCATGCCTCCGGGCCGGTCTCGCCACCCAGGGACTCCCGACTTTTTCCGGCCGCCGCCTGCCTCCTGATGCCACTAGTGCCAGGTGTCTTCCTTCCTTCCCTCCTTCCTTCCCTCCCCGCCTCGCTCCCTCTCCCNGTAAGGCGGAGCCATTTCCACAACGAGCGTTTACCCCCGTCCCGGTGCCCAGGCGGGCCGCTGGGGGGCGCCGCGAAGAGGCGGTTACCGGCCGTTAACGGAGAGGGAGGGGCACGTGACCCGCGCCGGGCGGGGCGCCCTCTACCGCCTCGCTCTGGGCCGGGCCGCGCCCCTTCCGCCGGGCGCTGCCGGAACCAGCGGGGAGGGGGCGGCCGGGCCCGGGACGCCGCCTGCCCTCTTGCCTGCCGCCGCCTGCCCCGCCGCCGGTCCCCCGCCCCCTTCCCTCATGGCGGTGGAGGGCCCGCTTCGGCCTCCCCCTCCCCCCTCTCCTCCTCTTTGTCCGCGCGCGGCGGCGGCGGGGCCGCTCCCGGCGGGGATGTGAGGGGCGGTGAGCGCAGGTAACCGGGGACGGGGCCCTGACGGTGGCGGGGGCTGGCTGAGAGGCGGTGGCGGGCGCGGGCGGGCCCCCGGAGGGGGG
>VXBH01003133.1:453837-479560 GCA_013400035.1 Rynchops niger | reverse complement strand
GTTTGAAGCTGGTTGCAGAAGGCCACGGAGACCTTGGCCGGGTCGGGTTGGTTTCTGCGCAGCGGGGAAACTTGCTGTGGCTTGGGCTCAGAAGGCCAAGGTGAAAATATGAAAATCTGGATGCTTGTTAGGCTCTCTGTCTGGGCAGAACTGGCGAGTTACAGTACGTGAGTTCTGCCAGAGGTCCGGAGCTGTTGTGTTTCTTCATGGAGCGTGTGTGTGTTGTTAATGGGGGAGCTAAACCAGTTTGTCTTCCGTTTGGCTCAGGAGTGAGTTCAGCTGAGGTTGAGGTCTGTGCAGCTTGGTTCCAGATCAGCTTCGGCAGGGCCCTGGCAGTGCTTTAGTTTGAGGAGGAAAAAAAAAAGTAAAGTTAGCTTTGCACTGTAGTTCAGAGTGATGATTTGTGTTCATTCTTATACTGTGAAGATGTAGGCTGGGTTTGACTCTTTAGTCTCTGATTTATTTTTTCCTGATCTTTTATTCAACCAGTCGACTTTCTTCGTTTTCCTGCAACGTTATTTTTAATGAAAATGTCATTATAAATATGAAAAACGTAATGCAAACGTTATTTTTAATGAAAGCATAATAAACATAAGTCATCGTGGTTCTTTATGAATGCTTTTGATGTGCCTCATTGTGTATACAGTTATCTTTTTTTCCCCCTCCAACTAAAAAAATTAGTTGATAGGAAATTATTGCATAACTTTGCATCACTATCATTATATTTGTATTTTAGTGTCACACATACAACTTGTTAAAGTTACTAATTCTCAGGATAAAATCCCAGCAAATAGAACGCAGGCTATAACAGATTATCAGTCACGTCAAAGGAAAAACAGTGACTAATGTCTAGATTCGACTTCAACTTACTGGGTTATCTTAAATTTGAAACCAGCTATCTTAAATCCTAAAGGTAGAACTTCAGTGAACCTGTGCTGGTGACTTGCCCTACTGAGCGTGGAGCTAGGGTACTAGGTACAGCAAGGATGAAGCAAGTCATGTCATCAGCTCTGATCTTGAGTCTGATACGCTTCCAGGAAACACAGTCAATACAGTATTACCTGTAAAGCTGTAGTTTGCTTTTAGTTAATAAATAACACTCTGTTTTAGTGAAGTTACTTTTTAGTTTTATGTGAAAATGTTTTAATTGAAGAGCATTCTTCTTATAGAAGAGAGAATAACTACAAATAGCAAACACAAAGAAGAAGATGTACAAAACAGCTTAGTGTGGCATTTGAGTGTGGCCAGTTTCTTAAGATGGAATGCTTGTTAGTTTTACTTTATCAATAGAAATCTGCTATAAAGGATAAGTTTAACTAAAACTTTTAAAATAGGCAACTTTAGAACTGCTAATGTATGTTTTGCTTTCTGATTAGTTGTGCTAAGTGCCTCTAACATTCTATTATATATATGCATATATAAAACATTATAATTTTTTTTAACTTGCATATGTAATAAGTAAATAATTATGTGTATAAGTTTGCACGCTCATTTAACTTTGACAGAGCTGGAAAACTATATCTGTATTGGGGCAGACTTACAGTGTAAAATTGAAGGTTCTCTTCCTAAATAACGTATACAGAATCTTTGGGTACTCTATGTGTGCCTCTTGGTGTTTTAAAGATGGACGTGACTAAGTTTTGAACCAGCAGCTCTTTTATCTTAATGCTATGTTACATCTGTCCCTTCAGTGTTGTCCCTATACCTATGTTTAAAAGATATGTTCAGAACATAACTGAGGAAGACTTGGATTAAAGAGTTAGCTATATTTGGGGGATTTTAATAAGCTTACTGAGGGTATTTCTGTGTTGATACTCCCCGCTACCCCAGAGTTCTGTATATAAACATCCTCTGAAAACTCACCATACCAAAGCCTATAATTAAAACTTTATATTATTTTTTGTAAAAAAAGTGCCTTAGCACTTAAATTGCAGAACAAAACTGAAAGGACTAGGTAGTATTTCCGTTAAACTTTAGCATGTTACCTTCTAAAGAATAGCTTAGATTGTAGACTCGTTTCTTTGATTAGTAAAGTGAAAACCAAAGGGATGAAATAACTATAACATACCTAAGGAAGATGAAATTTAAAATTACACTACTTTGTTATTCAAGTGTTTTAAAAACAAAAATCCTGTCCCTTTTTAAAGCACAGATGAGACAATGTATGGTCTTGTGTGTCATGCATGGAAATGAAATTAACTGGAAATGATGGACGTAGTTTTTTAGATGAAGTCTTAAAATGCCAATTAATGTTATTTTTAACTTATATTTTAGAAACCTAACATTGAAATACTTAAGAAGTGAATGCCTGTGGATTTTGGAACAAAATTGGTATGTATAATGAGCTTTCAAAAGGCTCATCTCTGAACATTTGCATTTTTGTTGTTAGGGAGTGTTTCTGTTTCCTCTGGTTTTACACCTGTGGAAAGGAAGAAGGGAACACATAATAGTCAATATGTATTTGTTAAAAGCAACTCGTTGATTCAAGCCCTGTTTCTTCCATTAAAGGTTTTATGGCTAGCAGGGCATTAAAAAGATGCTCTATTTCAGTTACTATTCAGTAACTATTACTAATGTCTTGTCAAAACAGACCTTTGTTTAAAAATCCTTCTGTGTGAGTCATATCTGAATCTTATGCTGCTTAATATAAGTGATCTGGCTGAAAGGACAAACAAGTCATTAATGACACTGAGCAGGGAAGGGTTACTAGTGTGTAAATTCAGATGAATATTTTCAGGAAAGATTTCTGAAAAAAGGAGGTGTTTTTTACAGGAGTAAATGAAAGTTATTACACCTAGTCAGGAATAATTTGCTATACAAATACACTAGAGAACAATAGTCCTGTTGAAAAAGATTTAGAGGTTATGCTAATAGAGAAGCTGAAGTTGAGTCAACAGTAGATGGCTGTTCAGGGAGGGCTAAGAAAAACATCCATTTTGTGTTGTATGAAAAGAAGTATAGTCTTCCACTGTGTTGTGGAAGTAATAATATCTCAGCTAAAATACTTCGTTGCACTTCAGGAGTTGCACTTCATAAGAAAACCTGTGGGCTATTGGGAAAGGACACAGAGGGTGGCACAACAGGAGGTGCCAAGCACCTAACTTACAGAATAATCTTAAGATGTTGTGGGTGCAAAGATGACGGGAGTTGTACCTCTTCCAAGTCCGGAATAGACAAACATAACTGGCGTTGGTAGTCAAAGTGAAGATCGAGGTGAAGATCATTAGATAATGAGAGTTCCTAACAGCATCAAAGCATGGCTGTGGTGTTTGTGAAATTTCCTTCCAAAGTATTTCCTGGGAGAAGATTGGCCATATTATCTGTAATGAGGAGCAGCAGCGAATGGTGCTCTACGTGATAAAGGGTTGAAGTAAATGGCCTGTTAAGGTCCTTTTTAGCTTAGTGACATCATCCTATTCACAGTTAAGAAAATCCTGCTTTAGACAAAATTGTGAATTCTAGCATTTAAATATTTTAGCATATGTTTAGATTACTTCTAGGAGAAAAAACTTGGCTACTGAACTCTTGAGGGTTGGTGGCCAAGTAGGCAAAGTTGGAACAATCCACCATGTGTACTTTTACTGACTATAATTATTGCTTCCACACAGAGTACAACTTGTGGAAGTGATACTAATTTTCTTTGGTCGGTAACTCCCTCGCAATTATGCTTATCTGCTTTTAAATGTAAAATATTTCATCTCATTACACCACTTTTAGTGTTTCTGAATATTTAGATAGCTTATTTATTACAATAAATATATAACATGTTCTGAGTGCTCTCTTATGTGCTGTTTTGGGGAGAAAAGGACTTCTGAGCAAAGAGACAAAGAAGTGTTTCCTTGTGTTTTAGACCAGAGAGCCTGTACCTTGTCAGCATTTGTGATACTTCTCAGTTACATCTTAAAAATAAGCAAACAAACTTCGTGGCTAATCTGGACTTGCTTATGTCCCACAGTTTTTTCAGAAAGCTTTTTCTCCGTCTCTCCCTGTCTGATAACCTTCAAACTCGGATGTTCCCTGTATTGTCTGTCATTGTACTGTTGCGCGCTGAGAGTTATGACTCATGATACCAGATGATCCACAGGCAGTTCATAAATGGGTGGTTCCTTAAGGCATTGTAAATGTTGTAGCTTCTGCGGATCAGAAAGTTTTATCCCCTCATTACATCTCTGAAATCAGAGCAGCAAAGTAGTATTCCTCCAGGAACCTCCTAGTCTTGGATGGATAAAACATTCTCTGTGTTACAGTCAGCTGTGAACTTGATTAAAGAGCCTTTGCAGAACTATACCAAACACAACTAAACTACTGCCAGCTTTGTTTAACTTCTGCATTTTTCTGGCTTCTCTCCTGTTTATAACTTAGTGGCCCTGGCTGCTGGAATGGGACAGCTTTGGCACGTCCCAAAGCCAAAACGTAAGAGGACTATTTGTTCCAGAAACTGCTCATTTCATGGCATTTTCTTTTCTTATTTCTAAAGATAATTTTTTCTTTATGATATTTATGAGGACACACTAGTTCCTCTTCTTTTATGAAGTCTTAGGGTTAGAATTAAACTATTGATTTCCTGAAGTGTAAAACTTCTTGTACCTTGTATGGCTTTGGCTTTGCAGCTATACCTGTTAGTTCTACACATGCAAATTACATCTGCGCCGTATGTAAAGTGAAACAAATCTCTCCTGAGAGAAGCTGGGTTCACCATGACTGTGCTGCAGAAACGGTCAGCAGATGTAGATGGCTATATAAAGCTTACATGGAAGTATGTCAGTCCAACCCAAGCAGAAATGGGACTGCCCATGGCTGTGTGGACAAATAAACTTAGAAAGAAGAGCTAGCATGTGAAGAAGTGGTTAAGATTTGAGTTGTTTACAAACTTAATAAAGTGGTTGACAGGGAGTCAAAAACTCTTTAATGTATTTGAGACTTGAGGGAGAGTAGAACTACTAGTTTTGAAGTGTAGCATCCTTAGGGCATAAGTCCAAATTCAGAAAATTACCTGTTAGCTTGCAAGTTTCCCTTCTGCAATCGGATTCTTCCTCTATTTGAAAGAAAAGCAGGCTGTGCTTCTCCCTCGTCTCTAAAATGCAGTGGGTGGAAGATGCCAGTATGGGACAACCTGATGCTCTTTACCTCTGTCAGAAATGTTTTCATGTAGATGGAATTATGCAAGCCAGGGAGAGAGAGGGGGGGTGGAAAAAAAGGTGGCTTTGCCAGTATGGTAAGTTCTATTTTAGTAAAAAGCTACTGTAGTAAAAATGCACCTATTAGTAATGTAACTAGAGTAGAAACTGTTGAAAACACCGGTACAGTAGAAAAGCTCAGCAAAAGAATCCCACTCCCCTCCACCCCTCTCCCTGCCAGGTGATGCTGTACCAGCATCACGTTTTACACTAGCTGTAGCTAGAAGAACACTCTTAGCTTGATTACCTGAACAGTGGGACTTATGACCACTAGAAAGGATGGCAGAGAAAACAGTCACAGAAGTCTCTTGATGTCTTTTCCTTGCATTAAAAAAGCGCATTTATCCTTCAGGGGACTGAAAGTCTTGCTTTGAATTCAAAACCAGAGAAATACTTGATGCAGTTAGTGAGGTGGCTTGTTCTGATCTGTCTTCTGCACTAATGATTCATCAGTTCTGGTTTTGTTTGACAGGTGATTTTGTATCACGCAAGAATCTACTTTATTTTTAAAAGTTGCTAGAAAATACAAGCAGACCCTTGCAGTTCATTTACATTTTTTTCCTACAAAGTAAGATATTAAAAATTACTATGCAAGGATTAGAGAAGAGGATTTGAGAATTTTGAGCTGTGGATCTTGCAGCACTTTGAACGGTGCCATGTTGCGTGCTTATTAGATGGGACTGTTTTCCTACGCTTTTTCACAGCAAGTAAGAGGATCTGTATTCAGTGTTAACATTAACCTACCTGTAGCGCTCTGCTAGGTTTTTCCTAGGGCTGTGGCGAATTAATCATAGTTGGAAGGAAGAATGTACAGGGAAAGGTAGTATTGGAAGAAAACAGATTTTGAAGAAACAAGTGCAGAAATTGGAGCTGTGAACTGGCGTGGTTGAGAGGAATGTGGCTTTATCTAGTCCTGGACTCCCAGTGGGTGTGTCCGTCTCTGCTGGAGCCTGGGCGTGCAAGAGGGTGCTCGGTATCGCAGTGTCTTCACACCAGCGTTGTACTCCTGCTTGAGGAACCTGCTGCTATATCCCAGTATTCAACTTCTAATAAGCACTAAAGTAGAAATGTTTCCACCTCCTTTTCTTTGCCCCCCCGCCTTTCCTTTTAGATGAGAAGGTTGTTAATGCAACTTACGTTATATGCCGTGCTTCTGAGTATGTGGAAATTAATTGCTTAGGGAACTACACTGTTTTATCTATAGATGTTTTCTTCCTTTAGAACAGTTCTCTATGCTGTCATAATTACCAGTTGTCTTGAAATCAAAGCCTAAAAATAGTTTTAATTTCCCTTCATACTATAGAGAGGTTAATCACCTTGGCAGTACTTTGAACTTTTTTTTCCTTCAGTTTAGAAGTTAATTATAGAGATACCTTAAATTCAAAATGTTATGTGTTAGATGGAATACAGGATATCCTCATTGCAGTGTGTAACAGGAGAAAAGATGCACTGAAGTAAATTTTCTTGTTCAGCTGGAGGTTAAATATGTAAAATCCTGATTTCTAGTCTAAAACTTGCTGTCTTCTGCTGAGCTGTTGTTGAAAGTCTTACCTAACGAAACTTGGAGTCTTAGCAGGCTAGCTGAAAGAGTGTAAACTCTAAACTCTCGATAGCTGACCTGTAGCTGACCTGAAAAGATGCTTCGTATAGGTATGGGGAGTTCTTTGAAAAATATATCAACAAACAGATGCCTTATTTCATGTTCCGGATTTCCATGTTTGTTACAGGATAAGTGCATGTGCATACATCTCAAGCTTGTTTGTGTTAGGGAAATTGCTATATGATTAAACACCCGTTCTAATCTTCTCTTTCATTTTTCTAGTGAGTTTATATGGAAGAAATGCTGTGGCTGTTCTCAAACTCTCTTACAAACTGATTTCAATGTAAGTAATGGTTTGGTCAGTATCGTCAGTTATATGGTGTGCCAGACATAGGTCTGTGTACTTACTGAAAAGAAAAGTAAATCACAAGCCTTTAAATTTTCCTTAACTTTTTTTGAAGAACTTTGGTTTGTTCAGGTTTCACTTTTTTATATGCTGGGTCTGAAGCCCTTTTTTCTGTGTGTTCAGACTTATTAGTCACTCATCTGTGGTTCAAGCTTACATGTGCTTCAAAGATTGTCTTTTTTTGTTTGTTTGTTTTAACACTCAGCAGAACCAGTCACATAAGCTGTTGAGATTTTCCTATATAGTACTTTTTTCTACTGGTTTAATTCTGATGTGTTTATTTTGCTCAGGTTTCAGTGTTGTGTCATCTTGTGTTGAGTAACAGAAGTTCTGCTGTTCATTGATCAATGTGACAGTCTTCAGTAGTTTACGAGATGAGCCAAACTCGTGGGAAATATGACTTCTGTATTGGTCTGGTGTTGGCTATGAGTTCCAGCATTTTCATTGGAGGAAGTTTCATCCTGAAAAAGAAGGGCCTTCTCCGGTTAGCTAGGAAAGGCTCCATGAGAGCAGGTAAATACACGTTTAAGAAATTTGCTGACACACTTAAGTTTTGCTGTTTAACAGAATATTACTAAACTTGTTTGACTTTTTTGTTTGTTTCAGGCATATGTAACCTAAAACATAGAGATGGTTTTTTTTCCTCTGGTGTCAGATACACCTAACTCTGTGTGGGATACACGCTATTTAATTTGCATGTAATGCCCTCTAGGGACATTTGTTGATGGATTCCTTTGCATGTCAGTTAAGTCTGAATTGTACTTACAAATTGAAGTTGGAACCAGCATTCTTAACTAAATCTGTGCCCCTGACGGAGTGACTTCAGGAGAATGTTAACTGGGTTTGAGTGTCAGGAGACTTTTGGAAAACTAAAAATCACATGCAGTTATCACATGTAACGAGTAGTGTTCCTCAGGGATTCATGCTGGAACCAATACTATTTAATGCCTTCATCAACGACGTAGACCGTGACATCGAGTGTACCCTCAGCAAGTTTGCAGACAACACCAAGCTGAGTGGTGCAGTTGAAACACCTGAGGGATGGGATGCCATCCAGAGGGACCTGGACAGGCTTGAGGAGTGGGCCTCTCTGAAGCTCATGAAATTCAACACGGTCTAGTGCAAGGTCCCACACCTTGGTCAGGGCAACTCCTGGTATGAATACAGGCTGGGGGATGGAGGGATTGAGAGCAGCCCTGAGAAGGATTTGGGGGTAGTGGTGGATGAAGAATTGGACATGAGCTGGCAACGTGTGCTCACAGCCCAGAAAGCCAGCCATATCCTGGGCTGCATCACAAGCAGTGTGGCCAGCAGGGCAAGGGAGGTGATTCTGCCCCTCTACTCCGCTCTGGTGAGACCCCACCTGGAGCACTGCGTCCAGCTCTGGGGCCCCCAGCATAAGAAGGACGTGGACCTGATGGAGCGAGTCCAGAGGAGGGCCACAAAGATGACCAGAGGGCTGGAGCACCTCTCCTATGAGGACAGGCTGAGAGAGTTGGGGTTGTTCAACCCCTGGTTGGGGTTGTTCAGTTCTGGGCAGGCCTTACTGCGGCCTTTCAGTACGTAAAGGCAGCTTATAGGAAAGACAGAGAGAGACTTCTTACCAGGGTCTGTAGTGACAGGACAAGAGGCACTAGTTTGAAACTGAAAGAGGGTAGATTTAGATTAGATGGTTGCAGCATTCTCAGATTATTTGGAAGGCTGAATCTAAGTATTTTTCATTCAGTACCTGTCATCTCTGCTTCTAAAAGATGGTTGGTCTTGAGATACGTAATTCATGCTCCCTGGCTTGGAATGGGAAATTGTGACTACGTGTCACACGTCGGTATGTTTAATCAACCACAGAAGCCACACACGATTTCCACAAAGTGGCACTCTTGTAAGAGGCGTGTAACTTGGCTTTTCCTGCCATCACAATGAATTGAAAGAACTGTTTTTCCAGGTCATGCAGAGGTGGTCATCAGTGCCATTTCTAATACAAAAGAAATAAAGTAACTTGTTTTCCAAGTAGGCTGTAGGAGGCATATCAGAAATTTGAAGATTTTATTTCAACCCCTTTAACTATAAAGCCTAAGTATGAAAAGGCTGTCCATATTATGAAGGGCATGGACGGCAAAAATGATTTTATGTTATGGCGGTGTTATCAATGACAGGGCTTACTGCTTGTTGATACATGTTTTTAATGTTAATATGTTTGTATATAGCACACATTCTTTCAATTTTAGGTCAAGGGGGTCATGCATACCTTAAGGAGTGGCTGTGGTGGGCTGGACTTCTTTCAAGTAAGTATCAAAAAGGTATTTAAGTTAGTATAAAATACAATCTGCGTTATATAATTTCAGTAAATAAGTATGCCACCGATGGCAGCAATGGTTACAAAAAAGGAGCGAGGTGGGGATTCTACAACATATGGTGATGCTGTCTGGTGATTTGGTGGGTGCAGCTTAACGATTCTAATGTAACTTCTCTGACACCAGAAGTCCTTCCATTAATTTAATTGCCCTCTTTGGGCAGTGGAACTAGGTAGATGTTTGTCTTCCTGTATCTCTTTGCTAGCATATGCATTCTGGCTTTTGTCTTAGCAGAGAAGTGCTTAGATATACAGGTTTCTTTAGAGGGAAGCATATTTTCGGATGATGTCCATTTCCTGAACATTTTTTTTTGATTCCTTAAACACTCTACTCTCTGGCTGTGTTCAGGTCACTGTGGCTTAATGTATGCATTGCCCTGTATCCTGCTATTGCAGATTTCTCCATGCAGATGTTCATGACTCAGGTTTGCAGGCTGGGGAGCTACAATATAGACACCAAAATAAAACACTGTCTAATTTGGCTGAGTTAATTTTAATACCTGTTGTAGTCCCCTGGCCTGGTTTTAAAATATAATATCAGGGGCCGGGGCATGGGGTGTTCTGCTAGTACTGTTTGCTGAACTCTATAATTCGAATTTTCCATTGTTCCCTTATTGCATGTTTGTGTCTGCAAGAACACTTGCACTGATTTACAAGTTTGTTGCGTAAGGCATCCTAACTCCTTTTTTATTAATTATTATTATTATTACTCTGCAGTGGGAGCTGGCGAAGTAGCTAACTTTGCTGCCTATGCTTTTGCACCAGCTACGTTAGTGACTCCTTTAGGAGCTCTCAGTGTTCTTGTAAGGTAAGAAACACTACCAGCAGTGTGACTTCGGAGAGGGAAGTAAAATATTTATTGAGAAATGTGTCACTGAATTATGCTGTGATAAATGTGGTTTGTTCTTAACTACACATAAAGTGTGCTTCTAAATATCAGAAGTAACTTTAAGTTTCTCCAAATGTGAAGTGACTGTGCACCAAAAGGGTCCTAGCAATGCATCTACACCTTGACCTGTGAAAAGCTGTCACCTTTGGCATTTCAGAAACATGTTGTATACAACACAGTAGTATTTTCATTCTTAACTAGGGTTCAGATTTTTGTCTTTTAAAATAATTTTTACAAGTGCTAAGATACAGGTTTTTTGGGGAGGCAGCACAAAAAAGGCATTCTGGGGAAAAATGACAAATATTAACAGTAGTTCTGTCCATAAGAAGTATTTTGAGATAGAAAATGAGCTATGTAGCTATTTTAAGTAAATGCTCAATCAGATTTACCATAACTGACGTACAGACGTTCATAGTGTTCCCGTTTGCCAAAAGCTGCACACTGTGTATGCTAGTGACCTCTAAAGTCAAAGCAACCTGTAAGTTGATGAGCAAATCAATAAGATATTACTAATTCCATGTTTCCTGGTGCATTTTTTTTTTAATTCTTAGTGCCATTCTGTCATCCTTCTTTTTAAATGAAAAACTTAATCTACATGGAAAAATAGGGTGTTTGCTAAGTATACTGGGATCAACTGTGATGGTAATTCACGCTCCGCAAGAGGAGGAAGTAGAAACTTTGAATGAAATGTCCCACAAACTAGGTGATCCAGGTAAGAAAAATGCTGGCTTGACACGTACGCAGCCCACCATTTCTTTATTATAGTTTCATATATAGTTCCAGGAAGATAACCCGTGTCTGCTTCGTGTTGTCAAAATGAAGTAGAGATTTGAATTCTGTGACATAATTCCATAGGGGGCTTTGCATGATGCCAGTGAACTTGTCTGGCCTTGAACAAAGTCTCTTGATGTGAACCACTAAGATGACAGTTTAAACTAAATGCAGCAGCACAGTTGGATAAACACAACTTCTATAAATTGTAATGGACGTGTGTCAGTCTCTAAGCTCACATTTGAGCTATCCTTAAAATGAAAAAGTAGGTGCTGTGGTAGGTGTCTGCTGAGAAGTGCAATCCTGGAGACTAGCTCCTATGCTTATGTGGAAGATAAGGCACGCACAGGTACACATCTGCAAAATACTGCATACGCAGAGACAAGTTCAATTTTAAACATGAGGAAATAGCCAGCGCTGAGATGAAAAAACTGATCTTAAGGAATTACCTGATAATTGGAACTCTTCTGTTTAAGCTTAGCAATGTTAATGTGTGTTTTCTCGGTATCTCTAAGATGCTTTTGCTAGCGTACATAAATAACAAGATTTATTTTTTTTCCCCAACCACAGGTTTTGTGGTCTTCGCAACTCTTGTTGTCATTGTGTCTTTAATTCTAATATTTGTGGTGGGACCTCGCCACGGACAGACAAACATTCTCGTGTACATAACAATTTGCTCTGTAATTGGAGCATTATCGGTCTCCTGTGTAAAAGGTTTGGGCATCGCTATAAAGGAACTTTTTGCAGGAAAACCAGTGCTGAAACATCCCTTGTCTTGGATTCTGCTGCTAAGCCTTATTGTCTGTGTGAGCACGCAGATCAACTATTTAAACAGGGCTCTGGATATATTCAACACTTCAATAGTGACTCCAATATACTATGTAATCTTTACGACATCCGTTTTAACTTGTTCTGCCATCCTTTTCAAGGAATGGCAACACATGGCGGCCGATGACATTATTGGCACCTTCAGTGGCTTCCTGACGATTATTGTGGGGATCTTTTTATTGCATGCCTTCAAAGATGTTAATTTCACCCTAGCAAATCTGCCCCTCTCTTTGCGGAAAGATGAGAGAGCAGCAAATGGCTCTTTGCTGAGCACGTACGACTGCTTTAATCATGATGAAGAAAGTTCTGCCTGCCTGGGTGAAATACAGTCCACTGAGAGCCTCTCAGCCAGGAGAAACGGAAGTCTGTCAGCCTTCTGAAAATACCTACATGTTACTTAAGAAAAGACAATTCTGTAACTCTGGAATTTTTTTTTTTTTTCTGCTGTGAAATGTCTGAGCTTGTCTGGAAACTCGTGTACTTTTTAACAGTATGTGTAGACAATCGTTAATTTTTATGTTCAATTAGTTTGGATAAAGAACACTGAAGGGGTTTTTATTTGCCTTATTTTTACTTTAAAAAAATACTAAAATGACCTCAGACCACAGTCGGTTTTGTTGCTTAAGTTATGTGTAAATACTTTCATTTCATTCTTCTGTTTTAAGATGTATTGCACTAATGACAATTTCATCAAAAATAAATCGCTTTATTTCTGCATTGGTGGTAAAAAGCTTGCAGTGAACCTGGATCCTTTGTACTCGTGCCCTGGCTGAAGTGAGTGACTGTAAAAGTCAGGAGCTGCAGTAACTGCTCATGTCCCAGTTTGGAAAAGAGAAAAGGGAAAGCTACAACCAAGCAAGCCTAAGATGCTGCTCAACTACAGCTGTATGTTAAACTTGCAGGATTTACATCAGAAAAACCCCAACCTTACCAAATCAGAGTAACTGGCCGGCAGCAACAACGCAGGAGCTTCTCTGCTTGGGTAGGTGAGAGGGGAGTTCCTGCAGTGCCAGTTTATGCAGGAGGAAGAATTTGAGTTGTTAACAGCAGCCAAAAAAAGCTACTCCCTCTTTTGTCAAAGAAGTCGGGTCTGGTCTGTTTGCTGCGCTGCACTGCCCTGCCCTGGCTCTGTAGCTGCTCCCTGCTTTTCCTGTTACAGCCTGAAGACACAGAATTGCAGTTTTGTTTGCAGGAACATGATTACTGGCTGTGACACTAAGGTTTTAAAAAAATGGCCAAAAAATTAGAACATCATGTTGTTGCTTAAAAAAGGGGTGAGGGAGGCAAGTGGTAATTTAGGTTTGCAAAAGCAGAAAATAGAAGTTAGTGATACAATTTTTATAAGACCATTTCTACCCTAGCTGTGAAAGTTAGATATTATTTGGGACAGATACAGATAGTTCCTGCTGTTAAGTTGTCAGTTTTAGTGCTTAGTGTTTAAGAGTCTAGTTTAAGATTACTACTAGGGCAAAACAGTTCCCACTGGTGTAACTAACTGCTGCCTTCCTTCAGCACGTCGTATGTGCAGGAGGGGCCAAGATGTCAAGCAACAAAAGGTTAAGTTCTGGTTGAAGAATGGTATTTGAACTTCTCCCTGATATTAAGGGACATCATGTCAGCAGCGCTCAGTCACGGAAAGGCGTCCTGTTGCGCAAGCGTTAAAGAGGAGTGTCACGGGGAGCAGCGGGGAAGTCGTCAAACTGCCATGGAGTCACTGAATGCCAGGTTGTCACTTGTGGTACCAAAGCACCAGCCTATCCAAAGAGCAGGTTACAGTTTCACATGGTGGAGTCTGTTACTTGATGTTGTGATAGGCACTCTGGCCTCCAGGCACACCAGGTTTTGATGATAAATAATTAAAAATGAAAACGTTAGGCCTTTTGTGCACCTTGCTGCTTTTTTCCTTAGAGGTAGGAGAAGCAGTTATACCAGGTGAAGAGGTTTTAGCTCCCATCAAGTCTAGTAATCCTGTCGAAAAACAACTAATCTACCTTTGAAAAATGTGAAGCAAACATCTCATAGGCCTAATGTCTGAATTCTCTTAAACTCACACTAAAGGGAAAAAAGTGATCGCAAAATCCATATTAATGCTAGTAGTTTTAAGATGTTAGAGATGACTCTGCTGATGTCAGCTAATTAGTAAGAATTAGAATTTACTTTACTCACACCATGATTAGCTATTTTTAAATGGTTCTTAAACAAACAAAAAAAAATATCGACCTTTAATAATTAGCCATTTCTCCACCATAGTGCCAAGGCAAAGCCTCAGGTGTGAGACTTACCCCTAAACCAATGATTATCTCAAATTACGAAGGTTGTTAATTTCCTTAATTGAAGCCTGAAGCACAGGGAATAACATTTGGTTGACTAGAAATCTTTGCACAGTGCTGTGAAGGACAGAAGAGAAACATTTCTTACAGAAAACTGTCTGTTAAGCATCTTGTAAAAGAAATCCTGGAACGAGTTGGTGTAACAAAGCACAAGTGTTTCCTGCTGCTGTCTCCCACACAGCGGGCAGCCTCCTGTGCGCTCTCACCACAACAGGGAGCACTCCAGACTGGCAGGTCTCAAGCACAGACATCCTGGGAAAAGCTGCGGTGGTGGAAATCTACTTCTGGATTGGCTGGCCAATCTCCATCCTCTGTTTTGCCAAGGAATTTCACAGTTAATTTCTTTTCTTTCCTCAAAATCGAGTTCCCTGCCACCCCAGTACCTACACATTCCTCGTCTCCTGCATATCTCCTCTGTCAAATGCTTGTTTCTACCCATTACTGGACGCAAGTCTGTTGCTGTGAAACATCTGAAAGGAGCCGAGCAGGAGAAAAGATGGGCTGTAACCTTGAACCAGCAGGAGGGAAGGGAGGAAAACAGGTTCTCAAAGGGATGCGTTCTTGGTGTCACAGTGGGTGTTAGAAACAGTAACCAAATAACAACTCCAAGAAATCCATATCCTGGGTAAAACGTGTAATTATCTGTCTGGGTCTCCTCCAGACGCCTTAACTCACGTTTGTTTTGGGTTGATCCTAATTGCCAACTGAAAATCTCCGTTAGGATCCTGCAGTAAGCGTGCAGGAGTTACTACTTCTGGCTGAACAGGCTGCTTTAAAATTCAAGTTTTACAGCTGCAAAGTTTTACAAACAATTTTACTGATGCCATGTTTGCATAATACAGTTAGTGTAATTAAACAAATACTTTCCATAAGTAAATCATGATTAACATCATTAGAGCTTGTGTACTGGGACAGATTACACCTGATCACCGTAGTCAAGATTCTTGTAAACAAGAATTCCTTATCACTTGTAAACATGTGTTTTGGTTCACAGGTACGTATCGCCAACCAAAATATAAATTGTGTTAGAAGCTCTCATTAGGAAAAAGTAAACAGTCCCCATTCTAATCAATCAAACTACTGCCTTTTAAAAAGATCAGAATACTGTCAGACACCTCCTTGTTAAATAACTTCGAAACAATCACCTTAATTAGCCTTCATTTCCATAATGACTGATCTCGGAGAACAGTTTTGCAAAGAGGAAAAACAATCAACTGACTAGAAAAATTATTCACAAAGCACCAGCAGAGCCTGTTGGTTGGGTTGGTTTGTTTGGTTTTTTTTTTTTTAATAAAGGCTAATTAAGCAATTAATGCTCTAATACAAACAATTAGGAATTGATTTCTAAAAATTTTTTTTCTACAGAACCCAGTTTCCTACTTTCCACAGCTATTACTGGGATAGCTTCAGGGGGGAAATCACGCCAGTCCAGTCTGAAATGGCCACCTCCGTACAGGAATGCGAAGAGATTTCCAAAATCTTTTACAGTCGCAGGTTTTTAATCAAAGTGTATAAAATTTTAGTCTAGAAAAATAAGTATAGATTGTATACAGTTACTGTGCTTGTGAGACTGAAGAGGACAGTGTACCACTGGCATGGCACAGGGATACTGAAAAACGCAGATGAGAGTACTCCTTAAAACTGTCGGTGTGGTTTCTGGTTGGTTTTTTGTTTTGGTTTGTTGTTTGTTTTGTTTTGTTTTCCTTTCTCATACTTTTAGCCTAAATAGGTGCAAAAAGTATCATTAGGTGGGAAGCCTAGTTGCTGGCAAGAGACTGATGAATAGGCGGCTGGAAGCAGCGCACGTGTTCCACGGGTGTGCTCTCGCCATCGCCGGACTTCAAATACTTGTCCAAAATAGCAATTATTTCATCATTCAGAATCTGGAACTTGCGAATCCTCTCAACCATTTTCTTCAAAGGCTGCAAACATCAAAAAAAACCACCAGACACACGGACTTAGCTTTGGAGATAAAAAGCCTTAGACACAGAAGCAGCGAATGCTGTTACCTCGCCCCTCCCAGCAACGTTACGAATGTTTCCCTTACATGGCTGAAAACCCAAGGTGCATTTTGGTTTTCGACACTGCTGCTTTTTGTACAAAAAAGGGCCATTTACAGCAGCCTCATCATAATCTGAATGCACGTATGAGAGACGGAAAGCTTTAAGAAAATCCCACATGTTCAGGAAATCGGAATTCTCACTGACCAGTCTTCAAACTCCAGTGTTAATGCCTTAATCTTTTGTTCCTAAGAACCCTGGTGCCCCCATTTTCAGCATTTCAGCCTAAAAAGTGATTGCTACATCTACACTGCACCCAAGTACAAACAGCTCTGATTTACTGTCGTCTTTATTACTACACTGAAGGCAGAACAGATGTTTTCAACTCACCACATTCTTTATGACCTCATCTTTGCCATCATGCTTTTGGACCTTCAACAGGTGGTAGCAGAAATCCAAGACATCAAAGCGACGCTGCTGTCCCAAAAGCACGATGATCATACAGCCAGCCCAGTGCAAGCCGTCTCCAAAGCACTGCCTGAAACAGGGAACACACCGCATAAAGCACGTTTCACCTAAACCTTCAGAAATATATCCACAATAAATGCTCGGGAATCAGCCATTATACTAAATTGCGCATACAGCACTCTAGAGTACGTAAGACATTAAGCCAGAAAATACTGCAAAATCTCTAGTAAGTTAAGTTCTCTTTTCAGAGATGCAAGTGGATGCTTAACAAAAGAAACAGAAGCCCCCTCCAAATTTTACACGGGGCAGAATACCTCCAGAAACATTTAATCCCCATTAGACTCCAGTGGATTACATGTCATTTTCAAAGGAAACAACAAAGTGTGAATTCAACATCACTCCACTCCTTTGGGTTGCGGGCATGCAAGGAAGCAAACATCCTACGTCCCATGCTGTTGCCTCCACCACTGCTCAGTGAAAAGCACATTACAGCTCAACGGTTTTTCAAAATACGGATATTATCAAAATTAACACAACCAAGAACTACAGTTTCTGGTTAACTCGCGTTAATCATGTTAACTTCTGAGTGCTCATTTTTGCTCTTAATTCAGAGAAGGATATACTTGTTAGAAATACAACCCCCGATGTTCAGCTGTTTTATTTAAGTTCAGTGCCTGCAGGGGTCTGACGGCTATTGAAGGAGGCGTGCTAGGGCCTGCAAGTCATGAGATCATCCATTATACGCTAGCAATACTTAAAATAGAGGGTCATTTTTGTTAAAGATACAATAATATCTGTGTTTGTGGATGATGAGCCCCTCCCAGCGATCGCAGCCCTTTCCCTGTTTTCGCTCTAAACTCTTGCAGACGGGCAAACAAACGCCTCCATTCTAGGGCCCCCCACCCCAGTGACAGGGAGGACAAGCAACGTCCTGTTGCTGGCAGGTGTATGGTGGGCAGCTGGCAGTACGTACTCCACCGTGAACTCGTGCGTTCCCACGGGGATGCAGTAGACGAACTGCATGGCGCTCCAGAGGCGGTGGAATTCCACACACTCGTCCACGTGCATCACCCCGTTGCTGGGCAGGGGCCCGCGCCAGATGGGATCGTCCAGGAAGGAGCGGATCCTCGTCAGGATAACCTCAAACATGGAGAGGCCGCAGCAGAGGCGTTCTTTGGTCAGCAAGTCCCCTTCCCTTGCGATTGCTATTTGCTAAGGTGGGGAGAAAGAAAGTGCAAAATCCTGGTAAAAGCCACTTGACTATGAGAACTTCTCTAAAAAAGAAATACAATAACACGTTTTTCAGTTTCACTCAGTTTATTCTAGGAGAAATATCTCCTGAGTTTAAGTGAGGTCAGAGGCCACTAACCTGGGGTTCAGTTCAGTGGGAAAAAACATTCAGAGAAAATCCTGAAAGCCTTTTCAAGCAGACAGGCTTGAAAGCAAGTAACGCTAACTGCGGTAATGCTAATCCTGGAGTAGTCCCGGGAAAGTTTAAAGAATTCTTTGCCTGAACGGGGGCAGAAAGCAAAACCAAAGAGTTCAGCGCTCCGCTGCCAGTACAGGCTGTAGCTCCTGCCTGCGCTTTCCTGTGTATGGCCCTCAGCTGCGGCTCTTGGAGATGGGAAAGCTGCATGAACGGGCTCAGGCAAAACCCAGAGATGGCAATGGCCGTCAGGGCTCGTCCCAGCTTGTGCCATCACAAGGAGAGCCCTCTCCTACAGTGCAACAGCACCTACTGAGCTGCAGCACGTATGATAGTGAAAGCAGCCTGTGGTCTGCTCCAGAGCACTGCAATCTTAGTTTCTACTATTTGCGTCTCGATCACTTGTGAATTGTTACGGTTAGCGGGGAATTAATGTACCCCTCACACTGAGAGAAAAGGAAAATAGTGCTGAAGCTGCAAAGGCAGTTCAGGAACTTTCTCATTGATCACCGTGTTTACAGGAAAGCTCAGCTCAGCTGATTTTCCAAGAGTTTCTAACCATCTGGCTCAGAGAGGAACAGTTTGTTTTAAAATAGATACAGATACACACATGCATAAGAAAACGGATTACTTTTGGTTGAATTTGCACTAGGACCTTCTAGGCTGGCCTTTATACCAAGAGGGTATCACATAGCAACATACGTACAAATTAGCATTTTCCCTAAAACATGTCCATTCCACCCCAGTCTCAAATGTTTTAAACTTCTGAGCTTTAACAGCTTTACCAAATCCATGGATCTGAAAAAAAAATATCCTATTGTGTGAAGGAAATAGGAAAATATCCTATTGCTGAACGCGCAGGTTGAAGTTGTGACACAGTTGTCAGCACGTGTGAAAGGACAGGCTTTCCAGGGCTCAGAAATTTCTGATACAAATGAGAATGATTAATTACCTGGGGCGTTCCCAGTCTTTCAATGAGAGGAACCAAATGTAGCGGAGCATATTTTGATTCTAGTCTCTTCATTTTAGCATCGAGTCTTTCGCCCTCTGAAAGAAAAAAAAAATGAGAGCGAGCACTGATTCATTTAAATGGTAGCTGACTTAATTTTATAAATTGAAATTAAGAAAGAAAATTCTTATTTTTGCACAACCTCTGTTCGGTGCAGTAGAAAACTGGGTAAGTTATTTTCACGCGTCTAAACACTTGATTAATCTTCAATGTGCTTTTAGAAAAATATATTTATATTTAAAAACGTTGCGTTGTATGTGCAAACAGAAAGAAACTAAGGATTTGTAGTAGAATACATTTCATTAACTAAATTGAATATCGAATATAAGGCTCTATTACGCTGCTGCTGCTAACATTCGACTCCCACTTGACCTAAGCCAAACAAATTGTCCTCATCATACATAAAATGCTTGACTCTAGAAGGTGGGGTAAAATGAGGGTGAAATTCTGTGTGTAACAAGGCTTTAAAAAGCAGTTGGCGCCCCCTCGTCACGGGAAAGTAGGAAATGTTCTCCATCAAACAGGAAAATACTGTTTACAATGGTCTGGTTAGTTTTACGCAGAGATGCAAGTAGCTCCACTAAGTCTGGAAACATTCTCAAAGATTTTTAGCTGATGGGATTTCTCTGAGAAGAACAAATCAGCCGCTCTGTCAGCAAGAAATGGAAAGGAAAGGAGGCAGAGGAGCAATACAGGAAGAAGCGAAGCGTGAGCGGAAAAAAAAGCTCACTTTCTGACGATGAAGGATGAAGAAAGCAGCTATGAGAGGAAGCAATCCTGCAAACATTCACCACTACACGCCCAGTTTAGTAAAAAGGCACGTGAAAAGTCTACTGGGACCAGGGACTACTTGTATTTACTTACTCTGCTGACAGACTTCCTATACCCTGCATGATCAAGCCTACCCCATTTAATCAACAATCATATAAGCTAAACAGCACCTTCGGAAAAGCCTCTCACAACATACATACAGAGGGATAATACTGCCCTGGGTATCCATCCCACTTCTCCGTCACGGTATTCCTCCTCTTCCTCTTGTAATTTGCACTGAGCCTCACCAAGAAGCACGTTATTTTTCAGCCAGGCAAACAGGCCTGAATCTGTTACCTCTGTTCCATAATTAACAGCAGTGTTGTAAAGGATGACTGGGGACAGTCACCAAAACAGCAGCAGCAGGCAAGACAAGTGGGAAGCATTAACCAAGGAAGGTGTTTTCACTTAGCCGATACCTTTGACGTGAACTCTCGGCAGGATATTTTGGAACGGCGCTGCATGCAACAGGTCACACACCTCCTCTAGGGACTGGAACGAGAAGGAAACGAGAAGCATTTAGGACCGAAGAATCCCCAAACCACACAAGATCCCCAAAACGGGCTTCCAAAAGCACGCCATTGCAGAAACACCAGAGGGCAGCCAGCCTCCGCCGCCAGAGCCGCTCCGAGCTCTCGCTCTCCTCATGGGATCGCCCCCAAAGACGATTTGATTTCACCAGGTTACCTTAGCTTCCCAAATAAACCCCGGCAGCTCTCCTCCCACCCTCAGCTGGCAGTTTGAAAAGGACAGGGTATTTATTAAAAAGACTAATGCAGAATGAGTAATTTCAGTGTGAAAGCGGCAGACGGCTCCTGCGCAGACAAACAAGAGGGGTGAAGAAGATGATTCACCGCTTGGTTATTTTTACCAACGCTATTCCCACAACCCATTACTGTGGTGGGAGCATCTCCCCGCCAGGCGGGCTGAGGCATACGACAGCAACAGTGAACCACCCCTCGGGAAGTATTTTACATCTTTAGGGACAACAGGAGGAGACAGATGTCTCCTGTTTCTTGGCTGCCATAGGTGCAGAGAAAATGCCGAGATGACCAGAAGCAGATGCATGACTTTGCTATGCCCCTCTCCTCGTTTCTGGAGCAGAGGCCCTGCTCATTTGTGCTCACCACTAGTACTAGAAGAGATGTGCACAGCCATACCCTCAGCAAGGCCAGGGCACCAGAGCTCACGTGCCTTTCCTAGGTCCAATTCCTTGATGGCAACACCACAAAAATGCATGTGGTAGGCAGTCAAGACTAACGAGACCCACCTACTAGCAGAGACACACTACAGACCTGCATTTTGCACTGGGGTAAAGTCCAGGTAAGTTATGATGCTGACCACAATAGAAAAATACTGAAACACCTGACGGGACACCGGGGCACTACCGAGGGCAAAAACAAGAGGAGGGGCAGCAAGCAGAGGTGCATTACTAGAAAGTGTCACCTAAGTGGCAACCGAAAGATGGTACCTCTAGCACTGGTGTCACTTTGGTACACTCCCAAGCAATCCTCCAGAAGCAGTGAGGACGCTTCACCTGCCTGGCCTTTCACCATGTCCCCTGTTAGCCTCTGGTGAGGCCTTATAGCAGCCCTCCACTACCTAAAGGGGGCCTATAGGAGAGATGGGGAGGGACTCTTTATCAGGGAGTGTAGAGACAGGACGAGGGGTAATGGTTTTAAACTGAAAGAGGGGAGATTTAGGTTAGATATTAAGAAGAAATTCTTTACTGTGAGGGTGGTGAGACACTGACACAGGTTGCCCAGAGAAGCTGTGGATGCCCCATCCCTGGAAGTGTTCAAGGCCAGGCTGGATGGGGCTTTGAGCAGCCTGGGCTAGTGGGAGGTGTCCCTGCCCATGGCAGGGGGGTGGGAACTAGATGAGCTTTAAGGTCCCTTCCAACCCAAACCATTCAATGATTCTATGATTCTAATACAAGGCAATCCAGTTTCTCATTTTGTTTCAGCTATCCCATTACTGGATAACGGGTTCACTGCTTGTCACCCACCCCTCCAATTACTCTCCACCACAAGGAAGGAAACCTCTAACACCATGAACAGGATGCTGAGGAACAGCATGTCTCCATCACCTTATCTAACATCAACACCTTTAATACACCCTGGAGGAGGATTCTTACGTGAGGATTTATTTTTGTGCGGCAGCAGGCCCCCAGCCAGCTTGCTGAGAAAATGACGTGGATGGTTTGCAGTCAGCAGAGATCTCTACGTGACAGGCAGCCCAGCCTCAGCATAGGCTTGCACAGCACGGGCAGAGCGACCTGTACACACAGGCAGGGGATAGACTCCCCACCCAGCTCTTGAAGGCACCACACAGGTAAAGAAAGGGAAGACTGCACACTTGTTGCTTTTCTGGTCCGTAAGCAATGCCCACCTTTCCATCTGTAAGCACCCGAAAGCATGAAGACAAAGAAATTATACGTGGGACCATTCTGTTTGAGCAGCAGATAGTAGTAACGTGGAAGAAGAGTGGGAAAAGCCCATGCTGTCAGCAGCAGGCAGCTTTGCATGCCATAAGGTAGAGGCTAGGCATATAGGATGCAGCTGAAAGACTGGACATGTTTCACAGCTCCATTCAAGCTAAGACGGACGAATGTCTGGCAGACTGAACGCCACTGTCAGCCATCCAAGCAGCAAGAAGGATGTCCAAGAAGTCCACATTAACTTTGCAATGTCTCAGATGACACCAGGAATGACAAGCAGGAAAGGAAAATAACAGTACCAGACGCACAACTCATTGACATAAAGAGAGTAGCCACTCTGTGACACACTGCAGGAATAATGTGTTTGATCATAATTTATGATCAAGGTCATAATATTTGATCCCCAGGTACTGCACACAAGGCAAAGTTAGGCACCCCTGCTATCTCGCAGACACAAAAGCCCCTGCAAGACTGTAAGAGATCAGAGCAGGAAACTGTTTCTATCCATCTGCCCATCAGCAATAGCAAACTTGCAGATTTCAGCCTCGTTATTTGTGACGTCAGTAACAAAAATTGGAGAGTACATTTTGCGAGACAGATGGATTTTAAACTAGCACAGCAGGCACCTACCAGACTCTGTTCAATGAGGAGGCAAAACAGGACAGCATTTCCCACTTCCCGCAAATTCTGGAAGCAGACAGTCTTCAGTTCTGCATATTCAACGATGTCCTTCAACTGATGGTGAAAAAACTCCAAGATCCCTGAAATCAAAAGAGAAGCAAAAAAAATTAAATCTCAGGAGCCAGAATGAAATTTAGTGATGGTCACCCAGGCACACTTACTACCTTGGGAAAGCAGACAAAAGATTCCAGTCATGTGGGTAAGTCATACAGATGAGGACTGATTTTTCTTTCTTCCTCAAAAGCACAGCAATTTTCTAACCAATTTGCCTATTCAAAGGTTGCACTGAACGTGCACTGTATCAGAGCACAACTAACGAAGGGTGCAGGTTTAGAATTCTCTCTCCACGTTAATTTACATAAACATATGTCGTTTCCACCAAACCTCTCCCAAACAACAGTGATGTGTAACATGCTGGTGGGTTTCCAGCTCCTTCCCCCCCAGCCCCCAAAAGGTTGTGCAGGTTAGAGAGAAGCCCAGGAAACCCCAGGCTCGGCAGTTTCTGCAGGGACCCGAGCTGGTCACCACTGCAGAGGTTAAAGCAACGTGAAGGACAAGAGAGGAAGGGTAGAGAAATGCAGCAGGTCAGACAGCTCTCTGGCTTTTTTAGAAGGTTATTTTTATCAGCATTTTTTTCCATCCGTCTGCACAAGCCTGGCCCTTTTAGAAAGCCACCAAAACCCTTGACTGATGACAGAAGAAAATACATCATGAAAAGCTTTCAAATTGCATGCGAGGTATAGCAGTTAATTTCCCTTACAATGAATTAAGTCAGACAGTTAAATCTCCACCCAATCACATCTAAAGCAATTAAGAGNGTGTTCCTTGGGCGCAGTTGACCAACACTTCCCATGCAGGAGACTAGACTTCTCTATTTACCCAGCAAGGCAATGTCTCAGAGGGGAGTGTGGAAACATAAAATAGAGCCTGGAGCATATCTATGCCAAGGAAATCCCTCAAATTCAGCAGAGTAACTTGAAAACATACCAGCGAAGGAAGGGCAGTACAGCTAACCCACACAATTCTACAGAAACCCTCATGTCATTAAAATTAGTAACATGAACCATCAATAAAGTGCACGGTGAGGGGATGCAGGGCTGGCTCTGTTACATCTCAAACAACTGTTTGTCAATAGAAAATTTGCAGTAAATGAGTAGTGTTCCCACACACGTTCAGTGGAGATAAATTTCAGACCTAACTCGAGTAGTTCAGCAACTCAATAGAAAGGCAGAACTGAAAAACTAATGGAGATAGGTCAGATGTAATGAGTGCTTGCTGAGCTTGATTTATTAAAAGGAAAAAGCATTAAATCTAACTAAGAAGCAAAGAAGTCATGCCAGAGCATCACCAACTCCCCCCTTCTTATAACACAGGGACAACAAAATGAAAAAGCTGTGCAAAGGACTGTCCGTGTCCATTCAATGCTGTGGTATAAAGGCCAGCTGCAGTTCCCAGGTGGTCGAGCAGCAGTGAGCATTTGTGTTTGCCGTTTAAACACGCCTGCCCACCGTGGCAATGAGATGCTGCAGCGCTAAATACTGGGATTCCTGTTTTAAAGATGAGGTTGAAAAGGTACATTGGTACGGCAGAAAATTTTTCACATAGAATTTTTGATGCTAGATGCAAAGTGAGGGAAGTGAAGCAAGCTTTACCACAAGTCCACAGTGTGTTTTCATTACACGCCCCAGTATTTCCTTAGTTTTTCTCTGTCGGTGGAAGGGCTTCTACACCTAGCAAGAAAGATCTTCTAAGGATCAACTGCTAGAAGCCAAGACAAATATTTTTCTCATACCAAGACTGGATGCCTTTCTAGAAGCAAGTGTCCCTGGTGTTATCCTGGACTTAGGTCTGTGCCATAGAGGAAATCAAACTAGAATATCTACCAATGCTGTTGGTCTTAGCATCCATGACATGTACAGAGATTGATGGTGAACCACCAAAAGGGCTGGAAGACACCCTGAAACACAGTGAGTAACCATAGACTTCCCATAGTTACTATGGCGAGAAAGCACTATCTGAGCAAGTAAGATACTGGCTACAAGAACAGACACGGGGATGTTTTTCCCTTTATCTTGTGTGGCGAGTCAGGAGCAATTTGGTGAGAAACAGAATCACAGAATCATTTAGGTTGGAAAAGACCCTTGGGATCATCGAGTCCAACCATCATCTCCACTCTACAAAGTTCTCCCTTACACCATATCCCCTAACACCACATCTAAACGAGTCTTAAACACATTCAGGGATGGTGACTCCACCACCTCCCTGGGCAGCCTATTCCAGTGTCTGACCACTCCTTCTGTGAAGAATTTTTTCCTCATGTCCAGTCTAAACCTACCCTGCTGCAGCTTGAACCCATTCCCTCTAGTTCTATCGCTAATTACCTGTGAGAAGAGACCAGCACCAACCTCTCTACAATGTCCTTTCAAGTAGCTGTAGAGAGTGATGAGGTCTCCCTCAGCTTCCTCTTCCTCAAACTAAACAGTCCCAGCTCCTTCAATCGCTCCTCATAAGATTTATTCTCCAGGCCCTTCACCAGCTTCGTTGCCCTCCTCTGCACTCGCTCCAGCACCTCGATATCTCTCTCGTATTGAGGTGCCC
>VXBH01003133.1:419488-453265 GCA_013400035.1 Rynchops niger | reverse complement strand
CCATTGGGACCTCCCCAGTTAGCCATGACTTCAGGTAGATAATGGAAAGTGGCTTGGCGAGCACGTCTGCCAACTCTTTCAGCACTCTTGGACGTAACCCATCCAGTCCCACAGACTTGTGCGCATCCAAGCGGCATAGCAGGTCACTGATCACTTCCTCTTTAATTGTGATGACCTCGTCCAGCTTCCCCTCCCTGTCTCCTAGCTCATGAGGCTGGGTGCCCAGGGAACAGCTAGTTCCATTGCTAAAGACTGAGGCAAAGTAGGCATTGAGCACCTCAGCCTTTTCCTCATCCTTTGTGACTATGTTTCCCTCTGCATCCAATAAGGGAGGGAGATTTTCCCTAATCCTCCTTTTGTTGTTAATGAATTTATAGAAACATTTTTTCTTATCCTTAAGAGCTGTAGCTAGGTTGAGCTCTAGCTGCGCTTTGGCTCTCCTAATTTTCTCCCTGTATAGAAGCTGAGCAGAGCAGCAAGGACGATTCTGCTGTCACAACATGGAAACAACTATTGGTCATTATGGCGATGGAAGGGTGGGGGCATGTCACACTCACTCAAATCCCCCACCCAGACCGTGGATTTTGTGGAGAGTTTCAGAAAAGAGACTGATATCCGGAAAAACAAGGAGAAAATTTTATCAGTGTTATATGGGCAGCTCTGCAGTGAAATCCTGAGAATAACCCAAGTCGCCTACAGCAAATATAAAGGAGCAGGATGGCACAGAAGAGAAACCAGGAGCAGCAGAGAGGACCGTGACTGGCAACAAGGAATGCTATTACCTAAACCCATACAGAAAGTGCAACTGAAACCAAAGCAAGACAGTAAGTACACCCAAAAGCAGCAGGATAGAAGTCAAAGAGGCTTGATGTTCATACCGTAAATACTACATGTTGTCTTTTATAGCCACTCCAGGCGACGGAGTTCCTATCAAAGTCCTTAATAATGATCCTTCTTTCTTCACTGAAAGCCCCAGTCTCCATATACAGATATGTAAATACATACACCCACACATATACATTCATGAACAATTTGTGTCATTATTTTGAAAATCTGACACCCAATATTTCGAATGCAGTTGTTCCAAATGCTGCTAGCAACGGTGCACTGCGTCCTTTTAGATGAAGGGCCTGATTTACTGGCAAAACAGACAAAGTTGTCAGAGCTACATAGGCTATTTTTGACGGAACAGAACTGACACCAAAAGCATGATCTGTTCCTCAGTGGAGCACTGTGGCAGAAATACCTCACCACGTTTTCATCAATGTTTGAGCAAAGGCATTCCCAATTACACCTCCTTATACTGTACAGTACACAGAACTGTATTTTTATGAAAGACTACATATGCATACTGAAGCCTTGGAAAAAGAACAAGTGTCTTCGGAAAGCTAATTTCACTTAACTGCATGCAACCTTCCTCTTTCCCCTGATTTTATTTGTTGGTGCAATTCGAAAGTTACCGAATTAGTCATATATACATAGCATTTTGCAAGGCAAATGAGTCAAGGCTTTTTGCTCCTTCTCTCCATGAAACCAAATTTAATTAAACCCCTCTATTACTGCAGATGGGATGACATTAGGTGTCATAATAATTGATCTTATAATCCTCGTTTCTGATTTACACAGATCTCAACAGAATTAAAGGCTGTTGATATAAAACAGATCCAGTAAAGTATAGAAGATTACTTAGTAAAGGATTAGGTTCCATCTCTGCTTCCAAAATTCTATCTCAACAGACTTAAACAGCAGATGCCAAGTTTCAGCTGTGCAGTCTGTACACTAATTAATTTAGGAAGTCAGAACAAATCAACACACGCAACACAAAGCTGGTTGGATTTCTTCACTTTGGTTACCTTTCATTTTCTATAAAACAATCTCAACTCACACCTACAGACTCAAATCAAACATGTTCCAGAGCTTGTAACAATTCTGGCACGTAAAATATTAGGACAAAAATTGGGTATTAATTAGAGAACTGAATTGCTGACTAACAACAGACTAAGTCCTGAATATAATTCTTGGTCTATTTGTGCTATGGGTTATTTTCTGCAGAATATTCACTTGACTATTGTCAAGTAAAATCTGCTGATCTGCAACAGCAAAACTATTCCCAAGAAACTGGGTGGTATAATGACCTTTAGTTTATGTTCACTTTCATACAGACCTTCAAATGCTAGCTACAAATACGTTTTTGGCTCACAAGAGACGTCATTAACTCTGCATATCAGCACCACGTCATTTCTTTTAACAGAAATGTTCGTAAGGGTTAAGCATATACATGTATCTGGGAATTATGATCAAAGAGCCAGCGCACTTTATTTATATTGCTAGAAATAGATATTCTACTGTTCTGCATATCTAATCAGTCTTTACTGTCCTGTCACAATCATCTAGGTGATTTGGGTTGCTCCCAAATTCTTTCAAATAGTCTGTGATTCCCTCCCAAATCTTTCGCCAATTGACAGGTTCCAGAAAAACCTGTAAATAAATTCCCTTCATATTCTTCCCCACAAGGACTCAAGCCACTGCACTCCCACCAAGAAATTAACTTATTATCCTACTCAACCGAGTTTGATCAAAAACCTGGGATAACGGGAAGCATTACTAGCCCTTCTGCTGTGCCGCAAGCGATGCTTCCCCAGCAGCCTCTAGCCACTCCTGGCCTTCACCACCCTCCCCAGCCCAGGCTACCTCCAGTTCCTATTAGATCCTGACCCAAAATACTCCAGAAAAAGGAGGGGTGAAAGACTGTTTTTTGTCAAGTTGCTGTGCTGAAGCAGCTCAAAAGATGTTGCCAACAGCACAGTCATCCCAGGGAGAGACAAGAACACAGCAGCCAGTAGCGCAGGACGCTGGGAGGCTCTCCCAAACTGCCATAGGAACACATGGGATTTCACGAGAGCACTGCCTGGTGTAGTGAATGTTTTCCCCTGCACCAGCTTTGGGTGATTTGTTTCCTTGATTTTTTTTTTTTTTTTAAGAAGAAACACGGAAATGTTATACTTAGGAAAAAAAATACACAATTAGGTTACATTCTCACCGATTTTATATCTTGCTAAGCTCATCACCTTTTTAAAAAAACCTTTCTTTCGGAGGGGTGATATACCAGTGATAAAAATCTAAGCCTCATCTCACAGCAGAGCTGACAAATTACTCTCCTCATTGTGTCCAATGACACGTCAGAGTGGCAGGACATGAAATACTAATTTTTCAAAGGCAGGAATGCTGTATTCAAATACTAGAAAAATGGCAAAAGAAAATGTTACCCCCAAGATGAAATTTCAAGTTTAAACTCTTATAGGCCAATATTCCTTTAAGAGCTTTAGTGACTTTAAAAGGTCCCTTTAAAAATCCTTATGCTTAATGTATTTTTAGACAAATATTTTTATGACTACAAGATGAGCAAGTTCCCCACTGCTTTAGACTGTTCCTATGGAAACAAACCCATTGGCAAACAGGACTCCAAACAACTCTGATGACACTGTCTGTACCCTGTTCCTCTTAGCAGGAATAAATCACCGCTTAGAAATCCACAAGTCTAGAGGGCTGATTAGGTAGGGCTCAAGTAATTGCAATCCACAGAGTGCAAAGAAAGCTCTCCAAATGAAAAGTCTGAAGTGCATGAAATAGCTAGAGGCTTACTTACTGAGCATACTTACAACGCTTTGCACATGGAGAATGGACTCAGGAAATTAATTCTGAATTGATAAATGCATGTTATATCAAGACAGATGAGCGTCTACATTTTTAATTTGTAGATCAGAATCACAGTTTTGGTCTCTATGTGTAGGTAGTGACAACTATAAATAAATGATTAAATGATTTGTTATGAAAGAATAGGAGCAGCATACAGACGTGCTCCGTAACACTCAGGCTTACTACTACAACTACTAACTTCTGCAGAAAGCCTTCAGAGGCAGAGGAGGGAACAGACAACAGCTGGCGAGTATTAGCTTGCGTTTTCTGTGGGGAAGCAAGTAAACAAGGTGTGACAAAGACTGCTACAGAGGAGAATTTAGCACAGAAAGGAGAGGACAGGGATTCAAATCAAACACTGTGCGAGCCTGCCCTTCTACAACCTGGCAGTTCCTCTCAAGATGCCAGATGAGGGGTACAATCCACAGCACGTCCCTATGACAGAGAACATTTTCCTTCTTCAGTCAGAGCTCCTCCAAGGGCAGACAGCTCCATGATGGAAAGGCATCAGAGCGCACAACATGATTCTTTAGTGATGTGAGTGGGGGATGGAGGTGCCCTGAGCTTCCACACACATTTTCTGTCTAGTGTCTTTGAAAGGGACAAGTGCTATAAAGGCTGTCTCTACCATTTCTTGGAAGAGACTCTCTGGGAAGTTATTAAGCGTCCACTGCTAGAAATAGTTCAGAACAGGAAAAATACACGTGTCAAGACAAAACCTGTTAGGAACAGGGGCAGTGAAGGAGCACAGAATCAGGCTGGATTTTGAGATCCAGTCCAAATCTAGTTGCTATGATCTTCCATCGTAACACCAAGAGTTACCCTGATCTCTCGGTACAGTAGGCATCTAAACATAAGGGATTCCTTTTGCAAGAGTAAATATGAGGTCAAAGCAGCTTGTGATCTCTACAGAACAGGAAACTGATGAAGAATTTTAGAGTGTTTTAATCAATCCGGTGAAGGTTACCGTTGCACAAGTAAAGTTTTGCCTTTCCTATAGGACAGATTGCCTTTTAACCTCAAGAGAAAGTTTCTGCCTAAGTCCCCAGGCATCTCCTGCCAAATACTCCTTACGGGTGAGGGTTTCTGGCAAGAGACTATGAGCTTCCTAATGTCACCTGCAGCATCGCAGATCCTGGTGATGCATAATCTATATTTGAGAATACCTACTGCTTGTGTGGTCAGACCTTAATGAGTGGCTAAAAACCTCAGATTATTTTTATACTGCTAACTACCATGATTCATCCATTTCTACGCTCTGGAGAGAAAAACAGGAAGGAAACACTTAGTAAGTCCTCGATTTCGTTTAACATTGGTAATGAGCATCAAGCAAGCTGTGGGAAGCAGAAAAAAAACCCAACCTCATTCCAGTTGGAGTGGCATTTAATAAACCTAAGCGACTCTGGAAAAATAAAGATATACTCAGGAGGTGGGTGGCACATGGAAGGATTAATTTGTGTTAATTAGAAGTTGCGGAGGAGGAATATTTTGAAGGGGGGAGGAAAGCAGTTTCAGAATTTCAGTGAACAATGTGATAAACACTAATTAGCCAATTATTTCTCCACAGTGGCAAGCAGCTTTCAAAGTCATTTCTTCTTCTGCAACTGTCACACCTCCTGTTAAGTGACTATGACGCGCCCCACACAAGCCTCAAACATAACTATTCTGGCAGGACCAGTTCGCCTCTCAGCAGTAGCAATCCTTTTATCTTATATTTGATAAGGGCAAAAGAAGAGGGAACAGAGGCTTTTCCAGAGAATCAGCGTTATCTAAATTAGACATTTAAACAGAACAAGTGTGAGAGGCTAACTTGCAGAGGGAAAAGCTCAACATGTTTATGAGAAAGACTAGAAATAGAAACTATTGTGAACATCCCAGCTCAAGATTAATCCTGTCATAAGGCTGTCATATATATGTCATATACCGACTGTCATCCTTTTATTTGCCCTAAGCATAGAAGTCTTAAAACTTTATTAAGTACTTTCAGAAAGCCCAGCATTCAATGATCCTTGTTATGAAAAAAAAAAACCCAAAAAAGACTAAGTGCTGATTACTGGGAGAGAGAAGAGAAGGAGGGCAAGAGAAAGATACCCATAATCCAGAAGACAGTGATTAGTATCATCTTATTAGGGCTACTATGGTAACACTAAACATGAACTAACCTGGAGAACCATACTCATGTCTTGGTAACCTACAGATCTTAGGCATCACTTCCATTAGGGTCTTGACATACTGAAGAATCGTCCCTTGTAACTAAGAGAAAACAGATGTGTGTAAACACGTCAGTCTTATTGAACTAAGAAACTTTACAACAAATTGCATTCAAGCTACACATTAATTGAACAAGCTCTAAAAGTCTTGTATTAAATTCTGTCAGCCATCATCTTCAAAAAGGCAATTTTTTCAAATGAGTACAGTTGCACTTTCCTTCATATGGCATCAGACACCTTTTGCTACAGGAAGAGTGGCAAAACAGCTAAGGCCAGGAAGGTAAAAAAGAGGAAATCATGCTCCTCTCTTGCAGACTGTCTCTTTTGTCTAACCAGCTTATAGATCTTTGGTAAAAAAAGTTGCATTTGAATGCTTTCAAAAGCAACAACAAAAAAATCCTTAGCATTAGGTATGTCTGTAACAGCTCAAACTGGCTACTCCAGACATACCAGTTAAGACACATTCGCAGCCTACAGTCCACACCAGTTAAGACAGTCCATACCAGCCTACAGTCTGCCTTCCTCCCACTAGAGACCTAACTCATACCTGTCTCCCTACATCTGGAGCATCTGCATCAGGCATCAGCAGGATACCTCCCCACAGGCCCTTAAAAATACCTTAATAAAGGCATTTTAACCTTAAAAATCCCTTTAATAAATGCCCAAGTGTTCAATGCAATCTTTAATGAATCAAGACAATTTACCACTTAAATAAATAATATTTTAAAAATCTCCCCCAAAAACAACAAACCAACACTTGACTCCAAAGCATGAAAAATATCTGTGTTTTCCTCTTTCCCTGAAGACTAGACCACAGCACACCTTCAAGAGGGCTCCAGCCTTTTCAGAACACCAAAAATGTACTTAGAACATTGTGAAAATTCCTGTAAACAAACCGCTAAATGTGTCAAGTGTCTGAAGTGAGATTATGAATACTACAGCTATCCCCTGGTACAGTTGTATTATTTTGTCAGCATGCTCCTTACAGGCAACAGGGACCAGGAGGAAAAGACCATTTCTTTGGCTTAAACTTAATTGCAATGCATTATGCCCATACACATAGACACTAACAATATACAAACAAGCAGCCCCTCAGCCTCTTCCTAGTTACAGAAAAGGTCCTTTCCAATATGAGATACCCGGGCTGTATGGATAACTTCTTCAATGTCTGGTCTGAGCACTCTTCTAAATAGGCTTGATGCTATCCGTTGCTAGATCGAGCACAGAGATTAAGCCTTCCTTGTTATTAAGGCATCATCTGTCAATGATGTTATTAATGAAAGCCCTGAAGTTAGGCAAGGCAGAAAGCACACTCCAGCTCTTCTGAAAAAATACTGAGAAAGTGAACTTACGGTACAATCTTTAAGTGGAAATCAACTAATCTGAAATGTTCATGCTTTCCAGAGTTTGCCCAGGACCTAACAGCATAGGTCTACACAAATTAAATTCCTGCAGAATCCAAGGTTTTCAAAACACTGCTCAGGCTACCAAGGCACATCATCTATTGCTTTCACGGGACATCAGGTACTCTCAAACACAGCTTATATTGAACTTCAATTGAAGTAACATTTTAATTAGTTTTATCTGAAATCTTATTTTCACTTTGTTCTTCTTGAGTCATTTCCTATCAGAAGAATAGCAGAAAATGAAAGACAATCGGCATACCAGGCTCTTGACAACTTTCAGCAGCTCCTCCATCACGACAGCAATACCCTGATACCCAAGAAGTCTACAGATGACTTTAAAGTGAGGGGGACCAACAAAATTCCTGTAGTTGCTGTAGATGCTGGAATACGCCAGATTCAACGCCTAAAACAAGATAACAGATATGATTAATGAGAATTTCAGCTGACCACCTTTATAATAATCTCATTTAAACAGCATTTTAAAGCATATTAAAAATAAAAGAATAAATTTGTATCTCTCTCTCTCTCCAGGAAGTTAAAGTACAAAGCTTCCCCTTTCTAAGGCAGAACCAAAAACTCTCTATTAGCAAGAAAAACTTGTAAACACTTTTTTTTCACCAGGCACCTTCCACTTACCATTTATAAAGCCATGAATATTTCCTTCTTCATACTTTACTCAGTACTATTTACTCAGGTAAAAAAGGACAAGAACAGTCAATGCCAATGTTCAGATCCCTGACTTTAAATCACCACTTCTATTCCTATACCATCCATTTTATGTACAAAACATCTTGAAAGAAGTTATTTCAATTTTTCAGCTCATAATAGGTGTTTTAAGACTCTGAGGACTCCACTACAAAAAGTCAGTCTTCTGCAGTTACTGCTCTCTGCAACTTATTAATAAAGATCTCTCTTTTCCAAACCCCTTTGCTTTGATCTTGTGTACAGCCAATATAAGTCTGGGATGTAACCTCACGAAAATAATTCCAGAGTTTAATAAATAGGATCAGGTGCTTTGCCATATTAATGACTATTTCTTCTGAACACAACTGCAAGACAGATGCTGTGTAGGGATTTCGGAACTGTTTGCTGAAGCCACAGATCAAAGAAGAGTTAACTAACTGAACATCCTCCATTTCTGTATGTTATGCTAATATCCTGAAATTTAATTTTAAAGGGGAATCTTGTCAACCTTCCTTGCAGAAGGTTCCGTTCTGTTTCCTTTTCTGTAGTTTACATTCTAATTCACGCATAAAAGACATACAGTTGAAATGCATACATGCAAACTACTGTTATACTTTCAACTCCACACAAATCAGCTGTAACAGAAAATTTCCCTTCACCAGTATCCACGAAGAACATTGACCTTCCCTCCAGTGCAGGCCCTGCCCCAATTATCCATGGAAGTTGATACCAAATACTGTGATACATGGCATTGCACAAACAAACTACTAGGAATTCAAGTCACACACAGAGGAATCACAGAATGCTTCAGGTACTCTATCAAGCTCTTGGAGGATTTTAGTCTCATAAAAGAAAAGGACTTATAAATCATCTTTAGAAGAGATCGGGATAGAAGATACACATCCACTTTCCAACATGATTTGAACTGTGGTCTTAGAAATTTAAAAATTGGATTCTAGACTGATATATGGTGAATGCAAATTTGGCAACAGGTTAACACTTCCTGGTCACCTTTTGTGGATGCCTTAGATGTAGTTCACAAACCCTCATGAGTCAAAAGTTGTTGCACTATGAAAGAAGCACATGAAAGCACAGGCTCAGAAGAGACCATCTAGGTCATAACAAGAGAGAAATAGAGATCCAAACCCAATTTTCTGAATCAGGCAACTTCTTACCTAAGTGAGAAACTTTGCATATGTTATTAAAGCACATATACATAGAAAATTACATAATTTTATTATGCTTCAACAACCACACAAAGTCATAACTGGCAATTTATTTCTGCAATGTGAAAATTCAAGAAATCGCCAGTACTGAAATTTACTTGAAGGTTTAGTTGAATTTCTTATGTGCCTGAACTGCGTGAAGAAACTATACAGCAGGACAGCCTGACCTGCAGAAGGTGGGTTTTTCAGGAGGGGGTGTTTTTCTTATCTTGAAGATCCTGGTGAACAAGAAGCTGACCATGAGCCACTAGCCTGTCCTTGTGGCAAAGATGGCCAACAGCCAGCAGGGCTGCATCAGGCAGAGCATGGCCAGCAGGTTGAGGGAGGTGATCTGTCCCCTCTACTCAGCACTGGTGAGACACACCTGGAGTACTAGGGTCCAGCGATGGGCTCTCCAGTACAGGAGAGACGTGGAGAGACATATGGGAGAGAGTTCAGCAGTGGGCCTCAAAGATGATTAAGGGACTGGAGCATCTTTCCTACGCGGAAAGACTGAGAGAGCTGGGACTGTTCAGCCTGGTGAAGAGAAGGCTCAGGGGGATCACACCCATGTGCGTAAATAACTGATAGAGGGAGTAAAGATGATGGAGCCAACTCTGCTCAGCAGCGCCCAGTGACAGGACCAGGGACAATGGGCACAAACAGGAAATTCCATTTAAACATCAGAAAAAATTTCACTACTGTGAAGGTGGTCAAACAGAGAGGCTGTGGAATCTCTGTCCTTGGAGACTTTTGAGACCTGACCAGACATGACCCTGAGCAACCTGCTGCAGGTCACCCTGCTCTGGAGCATCCCCCAGCCATCTGTCGGTCTGGGAAGCTCTGTTTTAAGGACCATGGTCTTGTGTTGATTTTGTGGAGGAGTGATGTTTTCAAATTCTTAGCTACCTTTTCTGTGAACACAAACTAACATAGATGCTTGGCTAATTATTAGACTCCTAATATGCGACACAATCCTGCTATTAGGTCAGAACTAGCTAAAAGGCTAAACTCCAAACACACTCCACTGGCTAGACAGCTTGAAGCTGCACCCCTCTGGGACAACGTGTGAGTAGCTCTACCCTTACAGAAATGGGGTCTGGGGCATCAACAGGGGAAAGAACCGGTAAAACCTTACGAAAACACGTGCAGACAAATGTCCCGATACACGAAGCATACATATAGTTGTCCCTAAAAGGTGAGATTTCACCTTTCGCTTTTGGTGTTTTCAATCAAGTAAGTCTCAACAATAAATGCATCCAAACTATCTATTTCAGCAATAGCACAAGGAGAATCTTACTTCAGTAGGTTAAAACATTTTACTGCCATGAGGTTAAGGGGAGGGAACTAGTCTTCACAAAGCAGAAATTTGTCATGGAAAAGCAAGCCCTAAAAACATGATTTCAGTATTAGAAACCTCACCAGCACATAACAATAAAAAGCCAGCCAATCTAAAAATACATCCTTCTTTAATGTTATCCTCATGGGGAAGTACCTAAAATGGTCCACCTGTAAATGCTGGATTAGCAGAGCTTTATAAATGGTGACAAGGGATTTAGAAAACACCATCACACACCACTGCTTCCCCCCATGATGCACAAAAGCATAAAAATCCTTCAGGAAGAAGCCACTAACAAAGTGGCGGGGGAGGAAAAAAAGGAAAGAGAAGTGCTCGTTGCTGATGTCATCAAAGTGCTAACATTAATCACTCACAGCATCACTGGCGGAGGCACAAGAGCATATAACAGGGATGTTCAGGCAGTACAGTGTCCAAGGGGAGGCAAGCAAGAGGGGGGGAGAGAAGACGTTATTTTTTAATCCTGTATGTTCTTTGAAGAGCAAGGCAACAGCACCTTTAGACGAGATGTGCTCTTGCACGAATTTAAGTGGAAGAGACAAAGAAACCATGCCACCATCAGCATCGGAGAAAAAAATTGAAAGCACCAAGCAATGAGAATTCAGTCCAGGGAATCTGAGGGAAGGAAAAAGCAAACTGACAAGGAGAGAACAGGTAGCAAATAACTCACGTGAAAAAGGACGCAGAAAATTTAGTGTTTATGTCATTTTTGCGGCAGCATCACCATATGAAAATTCTGTTCTGAAATTTCCGTCAGGAAGTGACGGTAAGTACTGACTTTATAATCTGTAAACCATCAAATGGGTTTTCCAAACATTTACATGTCAGTAATTATGTGTTTTCTAATAACTGATGTTTTGTAACAACAGAAAGGTATTATTGTTATTTAATTAAAATCTAAACATTCTACTTAGAAAATGCTATAAGGATGAAACTATTGTTTCTAGACTCTGTTAGTAAGTGCTCCATAAAAAATAAATTATAATTTTAAAGCAATTGGGATCTACCAGCTAAAGAGAAGACAACTGAGGAAGCAAAAGCTCTGATTTTACTAACATGCCCAATTTAGTATCTGCAGAAGTTGGGTAAATGCCAAAATGTGTCTGTCTAATAAGTTTATTTGATAGCAAACTCACTTCCTTTACACTGCTGCTGTATCAAAAAGGGTGCACTTAACACACAATTAGAACGACAGATCAGTCACCTCTAAGGTTTTACATTGTAATGAAAATAAACATAGATCTTTTTCTTCCCACTTCCCAATAAGTATAACCCAAAAGCCTCCACCAACAATTTTCATAAAGTTACAGAATTCTTATTATTAATGTAATGTAACTACCAAAATCGCACTAAAAATAATATATCTTTTGCCAGCTTCCTATCTCGTATAAAAGAAGTACACAATAATTTAAGAATATGTTATGTGCAAATCTTTTAAGCTTTCTTCACCAAGAGAATTTTCAATAGTCAATTGTTATTTAGCCAGAAGACTTAACATCTGAAACTTGATCATAAAAAATTTAATTCATTTTTATAATGAAGTCATAAACAATGAAACACAGTGTTACTGTCACGGGCATTTATGTTCATTAAAAAAGTAAGAAACTTTCACAGTGGAAAAAACTTTCACATGAGTGCCACTAGAAACTGACTACTAAACTAAAAAAGAATCAGATTAAATTGCTGAGGTAGCTTCTTTCGAAAAAGTTACCCTCGTAACAGTAAAAGCAAAAACCCCTGCCAAATGAACAAAAATATACACTGTCTGTTATTAAGGTTTGTTTTGTTACAAAATAACAATTTTAATTAAAAGTTTACCAAGACAGAAGCCAACTTTTCGTCCTGAAAGGAAGATATGCTTTCATTGAAGCGTTTAGAAAATTGCAGAATAGATGTGGTAACGCTAACTCAGAATCTCAAAATATTGGTAGGTTTTCTAATGTTAATTTTATTATGAGGAGGACTATTAGTTTGTGGCAGACAGACTATGGAATCACATGCAATCAGTTAGCACAGAAAAGCATATTAGTTATTTTTGAAAAAAACCTCTATCTATCCAAAGGGTATGCGATAGTGAAAACTGTACTTCACCAATTAAGCCTAGCTTGAGAAAGCACCTCCAAGAGGCTGACTCGCATCAAGACTATATATATTGTGATACTGAGGCCACCCATGTACAACCATCACAGCCTCTGCTCTAGCAGTAGCTACAGGTGTGCCAGCTCACCAGCAAAAAACAGAGCATACCTGCGAGTAAGAAACTAATGTAAAATTATATTAGAGACAAAAGAATATCTAGTGATGTTTCCACATGCTGTTTTGTTTTTCAATTGACTGTCACAGGCAAAAAATCAAGACTTGTGGATGGTCAGAGGAATTTATCCCTCAAGATCCACTCCTGCCACTGTTCGCTTGCCATTTAACATAAGAAGATTCACTGCTCTCAAAAGCAAGCTTTGAGATTACAGAAAACACCAAATAAGTAAAATAAAATGCAAGATACTCAGAATAGAGAGAAAAGCAAATGCTGCATTTCTTTCCTTTACAAAACAAAACCCAAACAAATCTAAACCCCACTTATCAACACACTCAGTAGGCAAGTATTTTGTGTGACAGGTAAAGAGTTAGTTGGATGGTCAATCTGTCGGTCTTCAGTTTAACGCCAAAGCAGACAGCAGTTCAATTCCGTTTAGATTGCAATGATATTTTTTCATGAGAGTTTGACTCCTAACATGAAGTTATGTTAAACATTAAGGTTTTTTTCCTATTAGAAATCTTTGTTCTATCAAAAAGAATATGCCAACATTGCTCCAAAGGAGCATTTATTAATGCATCTGTTTAAACTTCTGATAGTTTGTTTTTCCCTGCGGGAGGGGTATATATTTCAGAAGTACAAAGCATATTGACCTCTCCTCTTTAGACTCTTGAAGAGGCTTTGTTTCCCTTAATGTTACCTAACCGCAGATTCCTTAAGGCAAAAATATCCAGTGACCTTATTCTGGGGACTGTCCCAAATGTGCAGGCAGCTTGTACACCAAAGTTGACATAGACTCAAATTTTGAATGGGATGCTGAGGGCCAGCATCCCCTCGCTACCTGTTGCAAGCGCACAGTCACCTGAAAAAAAACCCATGAATGGAAGTGGTTCCCCAATTGCAAATTCTGCAAATACACTGCCTCATGGAGACAACATACAACTGATCACCTGGACAGGCAGCAGCTCCAGTTGAATTTCTGTAAGCATAGATCTAGCCTTTCACTTGGGAAAAAAGTACACAGTTTAAAATACTCCAAACTATGAACTACCAACTCTCACTTTGACACAGCAGTACCAACAATAAGAGTGTAGTTTCCTGATAAAGTCCTTTCCTAAATTACAGAGCACTACGATTAAGATCCACACGACATCTCCAGTGCTGCAGCTTCTCAGTTACCTCCCTGGGAAACGAACACCTCCCCTTTCCACAGCGAGATCAGCATCAAGAGAGGAAAAACAACTACCTGGGCAACACCCTGATGGGAATAACTGTCCAAAACATCACCGGAAGCACAGCAATGGTAATTTGGCCAAAAATGGCCAGTTGTGCCGACACCTTTTATAGCGTCATGTACCACCCTAACTGGAACAGCATGCTATCCAGTTACTCAAGAAAGAGCTTTCAGAAGGAAGAGAGGGTGCCCACCACTCGCTCCTCCTTTGTTGTTGAAAACCTGACCCCGCTGACAACCTACATCGTGTGCGTGACCTGCCAGTCCGCCAACCCCTCCCGTGACCAGTGCAGAGTTTTCAACACGCTGGAACGAGACCCAGCATCTGCGAGCAGCACCAAGAAAGAGCTCGCGCTGGGCATCTGGCTCACCAGCGGCATCCTGCTCCTCATCATCGCAGCAATCCTCCTCTACGGCTGCCTGCACATCCTGTGCCGCCGGAGACGTGAGCGTTTGCAAGGGCGAAACGGAACCTCTGAACAAGACCACGGGAAGGCGTGGACCAAAAACACAGCACAGGACTCAGAGGAGCTCGGCTGGCAGAGCCAACCGATGCAGAACACTGAGGAAAAGCATCCAGGTGGCATCCAGCTGGCCACAATCATAGAGAATCCCTCAGCGTGCAAGGAGCCCATCATGCCAACTTCCAAAAGCCGTGAACGAGTGCCAACAACAGGACAGTGCTCTGCCGTAAATTAGAGCATATGACATTCCAACTGCTTCAACCGTGTTGCGTGCACTGTCGGCACTCACAGCGGGGAGCTCTGACTGTTCACCGCAACACCCCCAGCTGTACCTCCAGTGTCACGTCCCTCTCCAACAGCCTGCACGCAGCCAGAGGTACTCAGAGGCAAAGGTTCAGATTCCCAAGAAGCAAGAACTTTGACCACTCTATTATTTAAAAATGAAGCATGTAGCAAATAATCTGGTTACATTTTGAGGGGATTTTTTGGTTACTTTTCTTTAGCCTAAAACAGCAAACAAATATAAAAATGCATCAAAAGTGACCAAGGGACTTTTTTTTTTTTTACTAGCATAAATTGAAACTGAGCAGAAGTTTTCAGATGGCAACCCAGAGCGCTACACTACGGGGTGAACGTTCCAGTTGCCTAAGTGCAGTGGTTTGCCAGTGTGAGTTTTACCCCCACAATCCCAACTGCTTCTCGAACTACACGCTACAAGCTACTACATTCAGACTACACACTTCGCCAACCATGGTGTTCTCCCAAAGCTCCCATCCGAACGAGTCTCAGCGTGTAAGCTAAACTCACCGGGATTTTAATGGTAACCTTTCACCCATTTTGAAATTTCCCCTTGGTCTAAAAACATATGCAAGGTAACAACTCTGTAAAGATGCTTATAATAAAACTAAGGAAATATCCTGAGTTATCGTATTTTGCACTCTTCCATACCCACCACAAGCCACCTTCTGCTCCACGTTTCCTGTAGAGGAAACGGGAGTTCAGAGAAGCAGCTCCCGGCCCTTTGTTCTCCCTTTCCCTTTCAGTTTTAATGATGAAAACTCATTCACCGGCTGCAAATTTCTATCCAGCCACAGAGTACGTTTTGTGTAATGAAGGGGGCAAGGAACTAAAAACATGCCAAAACACATCTTATTTTTGTAACAATCAAACCTGCCAATCATCTCATTCTGCCTTGAGCTTCATGGCAAAGTGCCAAGAAAGGCCCTTGGGACAGAAAGTTGTTCACCCTCACAATACAATGTGTCTTCGCCTGGCTTCCGCGTACAAGTCACCCTGTTTTAAATGTCCTAAGTGCATTTCTGTTCCATAAAAACATAATAAACATTAGTATTGCTGTATAGTATGGTAAGTCTGAAAAACAAAGATACACTTGTGACAGCAGGCATTTTAAACTGCTATCAATAGGAATGTATGCGTAAAGTCAGACCCCAGCTGACACAGCTCGGTTTTATCAGTAAAGGCTGGAGAACTGCTGGCTGGGCAGCTGCCATCCCTTCCCACCGCACCCGGGAAGCCGAGGGGGTGTACAGTTTTGGCAAGAGAGCACCCACCAAATATTTCCCAGCAGGCAGTGGGTCTTTTCAGCTACTGTATTTTGACAACATTTCCCACAACTTGTGAAAGACGTCAACTCTCATATTGCTAGGAAGACAGGAACTGGCATAAGTTTGATGTGTCGCCTTTACTTTTTTCTACTAGGATAGGTACGACCCACAGAAACGCGTGCTGAATGGGGGCGAGTATTACTTTTAGAAGACACTTCAAAAGGTGTCTTTATAGTGTTAAGTTAGCAATAGCGTGTCCTCCACCCCCTACATAAATAGCGTTTCCTCCAGATGACACGTTTTCCTTTGTCTTACACACCAGTCTTAAACAAACTGTGAAGATGACAACAGTTTACTGCTGTTTCAAATGAAGGTGTTTCATGAAACAGACACTGAAGAACTCGCTTCAGAGCATGAAGCCAACGCTACAGGTTTACGGCCAAAAAGGGGTGGCTGGGTAGCAGGGACACAAAGAAATGCTTTAAAATGATCTTGCAATCAAATTAACGATAACAATTCTCTGACTAGGATTTAATCAGAAAAAGATTATTTTAATGTTAAGGGGATGGAGCCAAGAGACATATATTCTCATCTCCACCGGCATCTTGGACTCTTGAAAATGTTTACTTCTCTGTTTCTTTATGTGGGTTTTAAGGCAGTCCAATACATATATTTACAGGCATTTATATGTTATACACACATGTATATACCATACTGAGAACAGGGAGCAGTTTTAAAGCAGTTTTGAGGCAATCCACCTACAAAAAGACGCATCTATGTATCAGATTGGGAAGGCAAGGAACTACCACAGAAGTACTCCCAGGAATGGGATCCAGCTCATCTAAAATAAAACCATTCCACCCAAGAAGTTTACTGAGCACTACTTAGATAAACATATCACCTCCCGAGGAACGGACCATCTTGCACCCACTGAAAATGAGCAATGCATGAAGAGTGTCACCTGAAGTTGTCGCTGGTTGTGAAGCACTCATGTCATCACACATGTGAGTACAGAGCTGCGTGATTCTTTGTCTTTGGCTCAGAAAGTTTTATTACAGATTCATTCAGGTTTACCCCGGCAGTTCTATGTCTTGGTAGCTCACTGTCCAGTTTTAAGTGTGCTCTAGTAAGGGGCAAGCATTCTAAGCAATTACTAAACCGGTAACAAGATGCAATATAATGCAAACTGATGTTAATTTGTGCACCAGCAGGAGGTAAAAAGCATTATATTCATATTGAGAAGTATTTTCCAAAGGGGTCTGTTTTCACAAAACAAATGAGTTAGCATCTACAAAATGCAGAAGACGTACAAACATGAAAATCTTTAAAAAATGTTGTGTAAGCCAGAAAGGAAGCTCTTAAATTCTGGTCTCCACAACCTCTATAAAACCAAGTACTTCATTAAAGTGCAAAGTTAGTTTCAAATCCCCAGAAGAGACTCTTTCTTGTATGTGCATTATTAAGTATTTTATGCACCCATCCCACATTGCCAAATTTCAATCTGCTAACATTCATTTCATTAATCCTACATCCACTTCACCTGAGTAAAGAGATTTCAACAACCATGCTCGATGAGCTTTTAAAATACTCCAGCTCACTTAAAAGGCTAAGGAGCTTTCGCAGGTCAGCTCCTTCCCACCTAACAGCTCTGCTCCCATGTCAGCCAGGAGAAGTAACTGGTATCCGTGGGTTTCTGTTTTGCTAATTGGATGAAGATACCACTTAGAAAACTTTAGATGCAACAGAGAATCTGGACACAACTGTCTATGCCAAGCATCAATGCACATTAATATAGACCAAATGCTTTGATCCATTTAGAAATATCTGAGAACATGTGAACACTGTGAGACCAAACCAAAAAATTTCTTTAATTACTCTTAAGCAAGCACACTGCTTGGGCAAAGCTTCTGCACAGAAAGTGTTTAGCTGTTACAGTCCAATACATGCATATAAGAGTGTACATATACACAAGACACCACAATGCTCTTGGTCTTGACCTAAATAAACACCATGCATTGCTAAAAACGACCCAAACAAAAAACAAATCCAAACACCCCCCCACCCCCCAAAACCCCAAACTAACCAACAACAAGAAAGTCCAATAAGAAAAATAAAAAGTCATATTCCTTGCCTATATGATCAATATGAAGTTCCCACCTGAATATCTTGAATAGTTCAAGAACTCAAAAAAGACAATAAAATAAAAAATACGTATCTACTCCATAGCCCACTATTATCCATCCAGGAGGCAATTCAACACTGTAACTCTTAAAGGAGCCAAAGAAGGATGTACTCTGTGACAAGTCTGGATACATAATACACAGAATAATATCATGCAATTATATCACACACTAGAATGTGTAGGCTCTATCATATAAGAATAACTATCTGTTAGATACAGTAGAATGTCCTCCTAAAATTCCATTCAGATATCCTCGGTTCCAAAATACATTAGATTCAAGAATAAAAACATACTCTCGTAAAAATTGAAAACTACAGAGTCAGGAATATCTGCTAATACAGGCATATCTAGTCATTAAACTTGTTCCAGAAATGCATCTAAGAACCCCCTTGATTGCTCCTGCTTGTATAGAAAAACAAACATATTTCTGAAAATGTATAGCACTCAGAGTAAAGATTACTAAATTCATTTTAATAATGTAACCTGACTGATAAAAAAGGGTTCCTCAGTTAATCCCCACTGTATCATCACTTAGATAAATTAAGTTAGCAATCTCTACTAAATTCAGTGGGGTTTTTGCTCTTTACACTGCATCTGGTGAATTCCTAAAATAGTAAGGAACACAATAACTCTAATGTAAGAAAATCCCACTTTTCTATAATTTACTGTCCCCTGTTGGAGAACAATTATATAAAACACTATTCACAGTACCAGACAATCAGCTGTTACATTTCACATTAAAGACACGTGAATCCTTTTCCATCCCCTTTACATTTTAAAAGCATGAAAGTTTTACAAATGCAGCAGATATATTAGGACTGAAATTTGTAATTTCTGAGCTATCTTTTCAGCTCTCAAAAACTAGCTTGCTGGGCAAACCACAGAGATCGCACTGTATAACTAGGGTATGATACAGAAAATAACAGTAAGATAAGCACTAATTATGCTCATGTTTAAGTAGGAGCTAGATAATGAAAGTAGCTAGACATGGAAGTGACATTTACAGTGCACTTGTATAAATTATGAGGATAACTGAGTACATAATTTTATAACTTTTTTTTTTTTAGTCAACAATCCTCCCATTTCATCCTTACATTTTTATTGATCTTTTTCATACTTTCATTTTGCCTACCGGACGCTCAAGAAAACAATGGAAAATTAAGAGTGACATCTTGTTAAATATTCTCAAATGAATTTTACTGCTCTTGGAAGTAGATTAATATTTCTGACTGGATATTAAAAATGCAGATATATATAACACACTATGCCTTTAATTGTTATTAAGACTCAGGTAATAATTCTGAAGTGTAAGAAAATACATCCGCAGTGATGAGGGAGAGTAAATCTATCCCTCCAACATACAATATGCACACATGAGCATAGCATTGGTCCTGTGAACAAAGGCTAACTTTCCTCACTTGTATAGCTCCATGAGAGCCCACGACTATTCTCTTGTGCCAAGTACTCTTTCAACTTGTCACCTACGTAAGCTCCTTTCCAACCTCAGTACTGGGAATTGCCATAAGGCACAGAGTATGTGCCTGCATACCATATACACTTCTACTGAAAACTTGCATAAACCTTCTAGGCACTCCTAATCCACAAAGGAAGAAAGATGATGCTAATACAGGAGATAAGATGGTCAGAAGGACAAGTGCGTCACAAGAACTTTGAGGTCCTTGGGTTGAAGATGACAAAGAAATGCTACTTTTTTCTTTCTTTTTTTTTTTAAATAAATAATATGAGCAGTTTGGTATCTGATAGTTTATGATGGTCAAAATCTATATTCCTTTTAAGTCAGATAGCATCTGAAGCAGTTTTTTCCTCTCTTTTCCCTTTTCTCCTGCCATCACAGTCTTCATCCCTGTAACAAGTGAGCAGCTGCACTCAAGATGGGCTCTTGTTCTCACTTCACCAGATGACTAATTAATCTTTTCTTTGAGTCTGCTCTGCCACTATAAGCAACTGTGCAATGCAAGGTGGTTGAGAGAAGGACTTATTTTTAGCTATGTCAGATAAGACTAACCATCAGAATAATCACTTGCTCTTTGGCTGAAAAACATGGTAAGCTTCACAGCAACGTCAGGAAAAAAAACCATCTGTTGAATTTAAAATAATCACAAAATGTATTTGAGTCCATTTTAATAACTTTCATATTCCGTGATTTCTACAATTAAAAAAGATACCTTTAAACATTAGCAAACCGTAAATATAAAGGGAATTAGATCCAACCTTTGATCCATAGAGATACTGTGGCTGTGCATTAGGCTGCTTATCTCTCTGAAACTCCTGAGAAAACGGTAGCACGGTGCGAACAAATCTATAAAAACAAAATAAAGAATACATTAATTATACTCAGGTTACTAGGTGTGCACCTAATACACCTCACCCTGTATAATACTGCTTTTGTCTACATATAAAATCAAAGCCAGACCAGTAGCCTTTCAGCCCAAGTTGAAATTGGGGAAGCACATAGCCTGCATTGCCCAAAAGCCAGGACACAAATCATAATGCAGTTCTCCATCACTTACTGGGACCCTGGTCTTCCAGGGGTGTGCAGGGTACCAAAATATCTGTCACCTCTCCTCTAACCCAGCCCAGAATAAAAGAGAAGCAACTAACAAACTAGAAATAGCCTCTCACAGAATAAGGAAGTTCCTTGTGTTCCAAAATTAAGTCCTTGAGAACAAACTACACCTTCAGAGAAGAACATGACATTTCTATTTAATGTTTTGAAGCTTTTTCCCCAAAAAGAAACTCACAAATACATTAGGTTAATACCTTTTTTAAAAAGTCAGGAGGAAGGGTATAATCCCTGTAGCAAAACTAATGTTTCACAAGTTTGATCATACTGTAGTGTGAACATGTATCAATACAAATCATGTTTAGCTTTACCTTTTGTATTCTGTTAAGAGGATGACAAGAGAACTACGAAGCTACGGAGTACTGCAAAAGATAGGATCAAACAGCCCACTAAGGAGGGCACCGGTGCCTGAAGAACAGTGCTTGGGCCAAACTCTGCAGGCAGGAGTCCTCTCGAGAACAAGCAGCACAGACCTACTCCCCTGATGTTGCTTGTTAACTGCGTAATGCACATTTTGTGGCACTACAGTTTCAGTGCAGAAAGAAGTCAATCAACACCTACTACAATTCTGATTCTGCTTAACTTTACGAAGCTGAGCAAAATTATCAGTGCGTGTGTTTACAAGGTTGGATGGCTACTTTATTTTTTAACTTGATAAAAAGGATTTCTTGGTAAATGGTGCAAAGCTGTATATACACAAAGAAGATGAAAAACAGCTATTTAAGAAGGGTACATCAAGTTTTATATCAGATCAGGCTGTTCTGAGCGACAGCTGAGTAAAATAAATGCATCTAGGAAAAGGTTTCAGGGAACGAAGTTTGCAGTACGTTATAATATAAGATACAATTATATCTTGATTGGGTTTTGTTTAAAATATGTTTGAGTTTAATCAACACACAAAATAAAAGATTTATTAATAATTTTTCCTAGAAAGAACATAGAAATCCTATTTTTAATACATCCATTTCCTAGCTGGAAACAAAAGCAGCCACACTAATAAAAAATTATTTCACCCAGACATGTATAAACTGCACCATTATTTCCACTGTGTTTTATTTCTGAGTAATCTAAATCATTTTTGTGAGAATCTCTAACTCCAGGACAAGGTTTTCTGTATTTTTTTTAACCTCATCAAAAATAGGTATACCCACAGTTTCATCTACTTATTTATATGTATTTTAGCCCTGTCTGTCCAAAAGTACTTGTACTTGCTGAAATCCAGACAGTGCTTGCATTTAGAGCCTTTGAGAAAAAAAAAAAAGATCATTTATGTGTATTATTTTTGATACTATATATATAATTTGTCTCCTTACATTTACCTTTCTTCAGCTGACAAGTTTCCCCCCTTCTCTCTCACTTACATAGCAACTGAAAATTTCCTCTTGAGGTTACTTTAATCTGTTCTCGCACAGATACTTCATTAATGAATTTACCAGAGATGATGTAAACATTTGGTGGAATTCAGAGTAATCTGCAACATATGACAGTCACAGAGATTACTCTATTCCCCCTTCTTTCTCTCCAAATCCTATTCCTTTTTAAATCGACACCAATTTTCAAGCCCTAAGAAAAATCTCTAAAATGAAAGAGACCAAAAAAGATACCATGTCATTTGAGATAAGACTGGATTTCAGTGTGCAGATGTATTGATTCGTTATCACTAAGTTAAAAGCCTCACAACAAAAAGAGCGTTTCAGAATATAAATGTGGGTGCATCCCATGACTTGGGAAGCTGTAACTATTATTCTTTCTCTTTTCAAAAAGGTATTATGAAGATATTTGAACTACAGTGTCATTACTGTCTGGGAGCTAATCAGACTGCATTGAGAAGAAATCACAGCTTCAGAAATCAAATACCAGAGAAATACTTCCAAGACACAGTCTCCTAAGTTTCATTAGCTCTGTACAAACACAACTCACTCTTGTGTGTTCCTCAGTGCTCCTCTACGTTCTTGGGGGTTTCTCCGTCTTTAATGTTTTAGAATAGTAGCAAAATAACTCTAAAGGTTTCTTAAAGACTTGAAGCAAGCACCCATTTTATACTTTCCTGAGGGACGTGGGCAAAAGATTCCAAGAGAAGAAGAAAGGGGTTAAGGAAGTAGGAGCAAGAGGTACAGTCACTTGGTATCTTCCGGCAGGGCTATGGCTACATACAACAGGCAAAACAGAGTGCATCATTCTAGGAGGTGACTAATCCAAATATATCATTCAGATAAGCATTAGAGATCAAAACTAAGGGCTATATAGAAACCTTTACCGTTCAGCATCGTCTGCTATTCTTTAAACTTTTTCAATGTGCACGTGTTTTCTTTTTGACATCCTGCTCGCTGGCTTCCCCCCTCTCTTTGAAGGACTGAAGCTCTTTGAACATCAATGCTAAAGCTAGGCAGATTTTTACTTTCCCTCAGATACTGACGGATGCAGGTTTTTGGCATATTCCAAGATAATCAGTTATTTTCATTTTTAATCAGTGTTGATGATCTCACAGCAATTTACCCATTTTAATCAACGCAGGTTGTAAGTAAAGTAGATTAAGCAGATGAAAAGCCTGATGGCTTACCAAAGCTTAGAACAGTGATTGCTAAAGGCACCAAAGCAAGTATTTTAGGGATCAAATAATTTTATGTCGGTATTTCTGTGATACCTACCAGGAAGCTGTTCATAGTGAGCACTTCACAAACTAACCTAAATGATTCTGTGATTCTAATCACCATAATCTATTTAAGAAAATAAGAAGAAATCTGAAAGAGATCACTTTAGTGAGTGAGTCCACTGCGTTGCTACTGCAGGCACCAGATGAGACGGACAATCTCATTCTTCCTGAATGTCAAGATAGAGAGACAGGAGGCTACAAACTTAAGTGTGAAGAAACAGTAGACAAAACAGAGCACAAAAGAGTAACTGATATCTGCCACTCCATTGCTATCACCTTTCCTTTTGGCAGAAAGGCTTTTTTTTNAAAGGCTTTTTTTTTTTTTTTTTAGGTAAGGAAAGATAAAGTGCTTGTTGTCAAATTTGACAGAGCATTTGACTACAGTCACCCCTACTTTGCATCAGACTATAAAACTGCACCATTTGGCTTTTTGTAGCAGAAATTAGGTAAGTTTTCACTGCCAGGCTGCTTTTCAGGTTTGCTCCAGCAATGTCTCTAAGGGCTGAAAATTTTTCTGAAGAGTGACTATCACAGAGTATACGCAAGACAAGAAGACACAGCTGTTCTCTTGTGAAAACTAGTCTCAAAAGCAGTATGAGAGAGACAGAGAGCTCGCGAAAGGAAGGGGGAGGCAGGCAGAAAGACCGAAAAATAAAAAGCTGGTCTTTTTGTTCATTCTGTGACAAATCTGTATCCTCAGAAGAAATATGCCATACTGCACTTGGAAGAGTGCTATACACATGAATTTTTAGCACAGAAAACAGATTTGGATACTGTGTTGAGAGGAAACGGTGCTACAAGTCTGACTACTGTCTCCGGAAGCGTGTATCATTTCTGTCAAGAAAGCACAGAAAATCCTCAGTTCAAATAGATGTCTAGGTTGTCTCACAACTTGCTCCTCTGTTAGCCCTGAAAACAAAACATGCTATCATGGAAGAAAAAGACCAGCTTAGAATTAGTAAAGAAAAAAAGGCAGAAAAAGGAACACTACAGAGAGTCAAAAAGGAGCAAAGAAGAAAAATCTGGAAGTTGTCCTGTCATTTGAACCCTCTGGATAGACCTAGTCCTCCTAACTCCATAACGATACAGAGGAATGAAAAAAGTACAGATGTGGGCATAAGCATGAAAAAGATTCCTGGTGCAGAAAGACCTTTGGCTTGGGAAAACACACAACTGAGGGGCCAACATGACAGAGGGCTCTTAAAAAACTCCCAAGCAGCACAGAAAAGGCAACAAGTAGGAAACGGCTGCCCTCGGTCACTTTCAGTTTGAGAACTGGCAGTCAAGAGCTTGAGACCAAACTAAAAAAGATACTTTTCTGTGCAGCGCACAGCTTCACTGCAGGTTCCTCACTACAGCACATCATGAATGCCAAAAACATCACATAGCTTTAAAAGAGGTCTGGACAAAGCAATGAGGGAAAAAAAACCCTACCTGTAAAGGGCCAGAAATGCACTAACATCCCACCATTTTTATTTTACTAAATGTCTGATCTTTGCTACAGGCTGGCCTGTTTCCTACGAGAAAAATCACCACAAGCCTCCCTTGTTTTCATACTCGGCCTCTGCATGGCTGCTGCCAGCATCAGGACACTGCACTAGAGGGGGCTTTGACCTCACCTGCAGTTCATATTCTCATGCCATTATCCAAAAGTTTGTTCTCTTTCTTTCCTGACTGACAACAGGTGGGTTAAAAACACCTTTAAGATTTCACTGCTAATGCCCATCTGCAGAGGTCCCTTTGCTCACCTCCCCATTCCTTCTCCACAACTGTTGCATAGTCTGGACACGTCTGCGCAGCTGGCCAGTGCTAACGAAGACTAAATTTCAGAAAACTGGCAAGTGCAATTATTAAATTGCTAAATCTTTTAATAGCAGACTCACTGTTTAATCTCAATACATTATAGGATATAAAAAAAATTCCTAAGTCCCAAATAATTAAACATGCAGCATGTTTCAATACTTCTCTGTGAATAGCCTTGCCTTTGAATCAAGCCTACGGGGTTTCTAAGCACTCTTTTACAAATGTTTGAAATCATCATGTTCATGCATTCTTAGGAAAAGAGCTTCAAAAGGTACTGGATACAAGTTAATCTGACCAATACACTAACTTTAAAAGAAGGACATTTGCACCTAGGCTGTGGTCAAATTAATGAGAAGCAAGCCACAGGCATTACACGTTTCCCAGGAGCTCTATCTCCAACCCCTCACCAACCCAGCAACCTCTCTGCTTTTCATCATCCTTATTTCTCTTCCAGCCTTTCATTGTTACTTTTCTTCCCTTGTTTACACATAGCTTTCATGCAAGACATTACCTATCAAGAGTCACAAATTAAACTAGCAGCTCTCACAAAGCTCCTCACTGCATATTCCTTTATTTGCACACAATAACCTGCATTATTATTATGCAATTATGCAGAGAGAGCTCATCAATTTAAAGTTCATGCTAACAGCAAGGCAGCAATAGATATAATGAATGTATTTAAGAACTATGAAAGGGCTAGAAACTCCCTGTTCCCTTTTCTAGCAAAAATATCAAAGGGCATCGCATAGCATGTGTAACACACACATTCATTCTCTCCACACTGCTAGTTTTGACTGAAACCAAAGCAATTCTGTGATGAAATTGGACACATGGTATACACACTGCCTAAGATCTGGCTCCCTTTATTATCTCTTAGATAAATTATCCTGAATTAATTACCCAATATGCTAACTCAATTTGGGCATACAGTTTTTAAATAGACAAGCAACAGTCCTACAGGATCCCGCTAACGTTTCCTTCAGTGCTCCACGCTCGCTTCCCAAGCACTGTGGTCTGCAGTAGGGCACTCCTTATAGCTAAGATGAACAGAGACTGGACTGTTATAGGAGCTGTTGAGTGTCTTTCATTAAAGCTGACAGGTGAAGGATCAGCATTTCATCAAGATTTTCTTTTAGTGTTATGCTTGTATGAGTCTTAATACATCACACTGAATATTCCAGCATTGAACTCCAGATACATCAACTCCACAGTAGCTTCCTTGTAAATCCATTCAGCTCCCCTATGTNCCTTCCCCGCCAGAATGTTGGATCTAAAATGCAACATAACCATCACGGAAGATGTCAGACAGGGAAAACTCTCCAAGGAGACAGTGAAAGATGAGAACAGGCTTCCTCCCCTTCCTGCACCTCAATTATTCAATATCACTTTACTGTCACTTCACAGTGCTTTAACCAAAACCTGAGTAAAGGCTAAAAGCAACATCAATCTTAAAAACGGCACACAAACAGGAAGCCCAGAAATGCAAAGTCTCAAGAATCGCGCCTTCCACTCATTCAAACTTTAGATCCTACCTTTCTGTTTCTATTACTCACTGTCCGTAAAGGCTGCAACTACAGTTGCAGTGAACACTGAACTCTTCCCTTCTCCAGTAAACAATCCTTTTTGTCACATTAACACAGAATCAGGAATACAATTTTATTTCCATCACCTCATATTTGAGGATCCTGTTTACCAAAATATTTTCCTGACACGCACTTTACAGCATTTTTGCACACACTTTGTTTTTCAGTATATCATAGCTAAGTCATTAAAATGTCAGAATTTGGATGTTGTGGTTACATTTGACTTTTTCTGTGGACAAATAACAGGCTTTCATAAATTTGACAGTACTTAGTAAAATGACTCACGCTCCTTCATTTCAATTAAAGCACTAGAAATGGAAAACACACTAAATGAATGGAGATGGACTTGTCGGCATTTGCTAGGAAAAAAGTTGCAGGAGGGTGACAGAAGAACTGCTGCAAACAAAAGGCCGCCATGCTAACCTGTTGGTGGATCCATTGTAGCAGTAGTTTGGAAGGAAATCGTAATTGAGTTCCCAAAAGACATGAAGAGTGATTCTTCCATAAGGGGCTGACACATTGTGATTGGCTTCTCTGAACATGGCATCAAAGCTGTCCAAGGTCATATATCTACTCAGAAGCTTGTGAGTCATTTTGTTTATCTCTATCAAGCCATCCAGCTCCTACAAAAAACGAGAGGAGAGAAAGTGAGCAGTGCATTTAATAAAGTGGAGAAACTCAACAAAGTACATCGATAACCTTGACCAAACAGAAGACTATAAACAAGTCAAAATGAACAATTGACTCTCCCCCAGTCTCTTTCTTTAACGATAAGAGCTGGAAAAAATCAGTGCTCTTGGGATTGTTTTGTAACTATCTCCAACCAAAACCTCATGAGACTTTAAGGGTATATTCATTAAAATTGGTCCACACAGCAGTTGGGTCTCAAACACAGATCTATGCCAACTCTTCTTTCACTGAGAAAAAGTTAAAAATCCAACAATTAAATGGGGTCAGACATAGGTCAAGAAGCATCTTCTGCATTCCCTACTTTACAAGCTATCACAAAGTAATTTCTGCTCAGTAGGACAACTGGTGAACTAACTTATGTAGTTGTACTAGTAGGGATAACATCATATTTACCATAAGTCCTTCTCATGGTTTACTCCAGGGAAGAATGCACTAGGATACAATGAAAGACCAGACCAGACTTTTACAAATGTTGTGAAGGTATCCACAAAGTCACTAGCTGCGGACTACACAACCATGCCTTTCATAATGTTTCTCCTTTTGACAAGAAGGTGACTAAACGAATGCCTTTTGCAAGACTAAGCTGCTTCTCTGCTAAGAGGTTTTGTCAATCTAGATTTTGTAAACCAGACAAATGTCTACCATAACATTGTATGATTTCACACTTCCAGAAAAATTATAACAAAACACAAGAGGGAAAAGTTCTGTTATTTTTCTAATAATACTGCTTAAATTATTTCCCATTTATATATATATTTAACTAAGGTGTAGGATAAAACAAGGCTGCCTCTTAGTCATTCAGCCTCTTCTCTTTTCAGGAGTGACCGTACAACTATTTGCCGAGACAATACTTAGAGGACTTCTAGCAAAACTGGAGAAAACTTTTTTTTGCTTCTGCCATTAAAAAAATAAATACAGATTAAACCAAAAATAGCACCTAGACCCCAACTGCAGTGTTAGCGCTCTGGCAGAACTGCAACACAACACTCACCACAATGGAAGTCAAATCCTCACTTTCAAATCGACCAATTGCCAGTTCCATTGACCTGTACATGGCTGCTGAAATTCGCTGAGTGATCAATCGGTTCAGGTCTATTGACCTACCAAGAAGCTAAAGAAAAAAATGCTATGAAGTTTTGAACTGGAAGTCAACTTACAAGACAAGCTGTTCAAGGATATGAGAGTCCACAGATTAACAGACATGGTGAACTTGGATTCCAAACACACAGAAACAAAATAGATGGACAAAAATTATAAATTCATGAACAAATGAGGTACTACAATTTACATCCCAATTCTCACCAAAAGAAGTAAAATCAGATGTTGCATTTAAATCTAAGTATTTATATAGCATTTGATGCTTCCATGACATTGTGCCAACAACATATTGAAAACTGGTGAAAGACATTACTAGGAAGGCAACGCTACCAAACGTGACATTTTTATTTGGCTTGTGTTTGTGTAACTGCAACAGACATTTGCACTAAAACAGGATCTTTTAAGTTTTTTTTTTAATTTATCCTTCATATGACAAAAAAAGCTGATGCCAAATGTCAGTTATGCCACATAGATGACAGAACATATAGCACAGAAAGAGTTTTCTATACCTACATAAATCAACACTATTGGAAAATTGCCAACCAACTCGAATACAACAGAGTATGAGTTAACTCACTTGGACATGTCTTTGTTTCAGCAGCGTCTCGTAGCGGTTGGACTGTAGCAACTGAATGGTGGCTCCCTGATTCTTGCATTCTGAACGTAATCGTTTATCCAGAAGCAGGCTATTAAGAAAGGAAGAAAACACTTAAAGTATATTAGACAGGAAAGCAGAGCAGAAATGCAGGAATAAGAGTTCTCTACTTGGAATAGGTACCTGCCAGCCATTGCCTTGTAGTACGCAAATATTTGGTCTGCCAGCTTGTAGACAAATTGGTCAAAACATAGGTTTACCTTGGGAGGGGGAAAAATTGTGCATTTAGAGATACTTGAAATTAAGAGGAAAGCTTGTCCAAGACCTCCCACTGTTTATCAAATGTAATTAAGATGGTTAATGCATCCAAGTTTCCCAGTACACGAAAAGATGATGTTCAGTTTTCAGCACTAATGTGAAGCATTTTGCACAGGTCTACAGGTTTCCTCACAATGTATCACCCAACCAGTTACCCATCATCTGGTCTTTCTTCTCAGATTGTTTATTATTTCCAACTCTTCTGAATCTCTTACAATAGGTCTTGGCCTTTAGCATCATTTTCACATTCAGGTACAGACTATTTTTCTCGAGTAGCTAAGGTTACTTTACCTCTGCCTCAATCTCATCATAGAGGAACTGCTTCTTAAATTTAGTAAGTGCATAATGAGCACTGTCATTATAAAGGTCCAAAGAATACAGAACATACCTGAATGAAAAAGAATAAAGAAAAGTTACATGTCTATAGAAATTATGATTCTTCAGGATGGTGCAGTCAAGATGATGTAAGCCAGTCAATACTGTAAATCATGCAAACAGGATCATTTTTTTTCTTTGAATTTATATAAAAAGTATCACAATTTCTCCTTTAAGAAAGTCTTTTGTTAGTTTCAAGAGATTGTAGAGGTAAGTTTACAGTCTGAAACTTGTCTTCTAGGCGTAGCTTTCAATCAAAATGGAGCGATGCTTTTATCACTATGCATTGTATTTGACATCTTGACATGAAGAAATACTTCTTTACTTTGAGGGTGACAGAGCACTGGAACAGGCTGCCCAGAGAGGATGTGGAGTCTCCTTCTCTGGAGACATTCAAAACCCGCCTGGATGCATTCCTGTCCAACCTGCTCCAGGTGAATCTGATTTGGCAGGGGGGTTGGACTAGATGATCTCTGAAGATCCCTTCCAACCCCTCCAATTCTGTGATCTTTGAGGAGTAAGTAAGGAGAACTCACTCAGGGAATAACATATTTGACTGGTGCAATGATACTTATATGAAAGGTTTCGTATTTCAATTATTCACTTCAAAAAGAAAACTTTGAGAATCTGGAAACTGGAAAATGTAAGAGGAGAATTTTATAAAGGTTTCAAATACCTTCTTGGTGACTGCCTGTTAAAACCAATTAAAGCAGTCACATCGTAATAAGGAATGGCAATCGTTAAGAATAATCACTGAGTGGAAGAGCATATGTCTTACTCCATCATTGATGCCTCTTTGGTCTCCAAAATATGGTCCGTCAGAATCCAAGGCATGGACATCTCAATGGGAAACTGGATTCTTCTGCCCATGGTCAGCTCTAAGAAGAATTCCCTGAACCACAGCTGGGACAGATCACAGCATTGCTGCAGGGTCTCTTTTAGAATAAATAAGGGAGAATTACACTTCTTATACAAATACATCAGCAACAATACAACTGTGATTCTGATGATGCGATGTGAAACAAAAAAAGCAGGCGTGAGTCACTAGAGCTATACATAGACCAAATATGGAAACCAAATTCAAAACGTAAAGCCCATGACATTTTCAAAGAGTTTTAAACTCCATGTTGGCCCCCAAAGTGGTGCCTTATTACAGAACAAAATGTGGAAGTGGGCCAGACTACCAGTTAAACAGAAAAACTATGTACACCAGTAAAGGGGGATTCCTAGTTTAATTTCTCAGCTGGGAGCTGAGAAAGTCGTACACTGAACTTGGGAAGCAGCAGGCAAAGACGACAAAATTGTACCAGATATACCAGTACCATCTCTCTGGAGGACTGAATCGCTCCACATCTTCCTGTTGATTAGATGGGCAGGAAATGGCAGACAGACACACAAAGGAAGGATTAAAACAAAAAGTTTCTATAGCTGCTGTCAAGGGCACGGAGGTGTGCTTCCCATCTCTCCAGAAAACACTCAGCACAAGCCTTCTTTTGCAGAAGACTTGAAAACCGAAACTTTTTTGGAGTTAACTTTTTACAATAAGATTCTCTGAAGACCTTTTGAAGTGCTGTTCCCCAGTAGCATTATGACTGACATTAACAGGCTCCCCCTTCTCTGAGGGTAAAGAAGTCTGGCAGCAAAACAAAAATGAAAGACAACATAGCATGGTGATGACAAAGACTAGATACATTCAATGTCAGTAGGTGAATTCTTTAGGACAGCATGTTTCCGATTACAATTAACTGAATAGTAAGAGTAGTGAAATGACATCAAATTTACCACAACAGAGAATTTGTTGCCTCTGCACTTAAAACAAAAACAAAAAATCCCCCAAAACCCAAAACACAAAAACTACTTCCTTTTTAAAATTTCAATGTATATAGGCTTATCTGTCCCTTGTTTATATAAACACGTACATTAAAAAAAAAAAAGGGAGGTAACAATATGAAATTTGACGCATTATAAACAAATGTATAACAAGTCAAAATAAAAATCCCACCACAATATTGAATATCACTTCTCAGAAAAAGTTTGGACAGACCAAGGCTTTTGATAAATAAACCAAAGGTTAAGTTGACTTAGGCAATCGGAAACATTTTCCAGGTCGTGTTAGAGGTGTTAGGACATGCTAAGCTGGACACTGATCATCTACATATCTTACCACTGAAATTTATCAAATGAGTGTAGAAGAAAGACTCGCGATGGAATTTTTCTATGTCCAATATGGTGGGCCCCTCAAGGCTACTTCTCAAGGTTTTCTTGGAACCACTTTTGTCAGCAATGAGGGACTCTAACATAGTTCTCACCATGTAAAGCTGTATCATTAAAGGAAACAATTGTGGTGGAAAAGGGGGGGGAAAAAAGGAAAATACACATGGTACATTAGTTGAGCAACACTGAGAATTACTATCAGTAAGCGACTGCTCCACTTCAAATTGAGAACTGGCACTGTGTGGGTAAAAGCCTTTCAGGCGAGAGGAACAGATGCAACGCTAGCCTACACACCAGCACAAACGCCTACCCATACCAAGGGGACCTCCACTGACACTTAGCAGCAGACCATTTGCAGTGGAACAGTTCACATCACCACAAAAAGTAAAAGTAATAAGTAATGTCTTACCACCAAAGTTTAAAAGAGGCGGATAGATGTAGGACTGCCTCAGAAACTTGTGTGTCACATGCAATAGCTTTTCCAATCCCAGAGACTTGAGCTGCTTCAACAGCTCAGCAGAGTTTAAGGACTCTGTCATAGTGCGAACCATGTAGAGCTAAAAACCAACAGACAGGGGCAGGCAGGGGAGAGAGAATCCGTTAATAAAAACACATGGGTGAATAAGGAAGGGGAAACAGAAGCAGAGAAAACGTGTTAGTTTGTTAAAGATGAAAAGCAGCACAGTAAGCATGCAGAGGACATACAGAAGGGTTTCTTTGTTCAGAATAATCACTGCAATCCAGCGCTCCCTCAAGCGAAGGGAAAAGTTCCCGTTCATTTTAGAGGATGCTCAGAGAGCCATTAGCTTCTCAAATGATATTGCAAAGATTTACAAGTATTACCAATTCATTCATTCATTACCAGCCATTTTAGAACTACATGAAACTGAAAAAAACCTATCTAAAATCCATGTATTTGACATCCCTTCCTCCTGTCAGCCAAGACAAACAAGTGTGCCAGCCCAAGAGCAGAAAAAGCAGACAGAACCATGTACTCCCAACAGCCTGTTGCAGCCAGTGAAATAAAGCCCTTAAACATACCAAGAACAGGAGAAGCACTGGTGGTGATATTTAATTTCCCCCCCCCCAAAAAATTAGAAATCAAACCATTTTTTTTCCAATTCCCAGAACAAAATCTTCATTAAACCCATCACACCATAATTTAAGCAACTTTTTATTACCCAATATTATTATCCATACATGCTCCCTTCCCCACAGATTTTAGATATTAAGAGATTATCTTTACAAACCACAGTTGCCTTCAATTTTTCACCCAAAGTGCTCAGTACCTCATTTTCTCAGGTGAGCTATGAGTACCAGACCATACACTCTCCAAACAAATCCACAAAGAAAATAAAAAAGATAATTATATGGAGGTAACAAGAACGAGCCTCTAGGTATGGGATTTCAATGACTACCACAGAAAACACACTTGAAATACCTTGTTTTAGCAGCAGCAGCAGATTAAATAGGTTTTAGGGGGCAGTTTTATCATTCATTACTGAATATTAAGAGGGATCTTGTCAGAAGTCAAATATTCTCCCATATTTTACAGGCAATCATTTATGTTTTAAACACATTTTAAAACTACATAGGCATTTACTGAG
>VXBH01003133.1:386499-413518 GCA_013400035.1 Rynchops niger | reverse complement strand
CTCTGGAGACATTCAAAACCCACCTGGACGCATTCCAACAGGTGACGCGTTCTGGCAGGGGGGTTGGACTAAATGATCTCCAGAGGTTCCTTCCAAGCCTATCATTCTGTGATTTGCAGGTGAATTCAAGATACTAATGATATATATTATATATATGTTATAGGTTCTATATATGTATAGATGTGTGTATATACACATGCAATTTTTTATTTTTAGCTAATCTCTTAACTTTTAGTTTCATTTAAACTGCTGTAAGCACCCATTTGGAGTAAGGGCTAGACAACCTATTCCAAAAGAGACATGCCAAAAGTTCTAGGATACATATCCTAGACAGATAGATAGATAAGCAGAAAAATACTGCAGTTTGTATGATGCATCATTGCTATTTTAAATTTAAATAGTGTAAATATCATGCAGAGACTGGGTCCTAGCCCTGCAGTCAGCTCTTCTTGATTCAGGTGATCAAGCTGTGTTATTTACGTAGCCTGAGGTTTACCTGCTCTTCAGATAGTTAACAAAAACTGTTAATCAGTGACGTAAAATTTGCATGAATAACTCTAATCCCACACACCTCACTGTTGCTGTAACGAGCCAGTTCTGATATGAAACGCATATGGTCTTCTCTGATTTGGATCATCTGCTCACATATATTGTATTGGGGACTGCTGCTGGAAGACGTGCATGTCCATCTGTTTAAGATGACAAGAAACACCCCATCTAAATCAGTTTAGGCAATAAACAGTACAACTGATACTGCAAAGAAAGAATCACAATGCATGACTTAAAAAAAAATATTCCTTCTCTATTTGAGGCCTTTCCTCTCCTCACATCTCTACCTCTGTCCCTGCACAATCCATTAGTTATGGATTGCCCTTCTGATTTCAAACAGCACTTCTTCCAAGTCTTAAAAAGAAACTTTCTTATTTTCTTTTCTGTATTTTTAAAGGCTGCTGCTATGAAATACAAACCGGCATCTCTGTTCAGGAGCGCGCACTTAGGGACAGGACCGAAAAGTATTGAAAGGTAGGGCAGAAGTATAGGTATAGGCTGCAAGATACATCTAGCTATCTTCAAGTTGTTTTTCATTATTCTTATTTAACTATGAAGAGCCTACAGTATGCTCCCAACTATAAAAACAAAAACAAAAACAAAACCCAAAAAAGGCATTATTAAATACTATCAACGTGTTACCAAGAGGGACACAAAAGACATGCTACCAAGAATGTCATGTTAAGCAGCCTCATATTTTTAGTAGCTCAGTAGGCCCACTGCTGTTGATTTTCTCTTAGCAATTACATGCAGGTTATGTGGGGTTTTTTTCTGCAGGAATTAAAATGCAAAGCACTACATTCTAAATTCATGTAATTGCATGGAGGGAAGGTCTCGGAGGAGCATGGAAACGTTCACTAAAACAAAGCAATAACCATAAACCATGGAACCATTTATGTAAAACCTGGATGCATTTTCCATCCATTTTGCTGTGCTGCACGCCTCGCCAAACAAAAAAAAGGGGGGAAAAAGCTAAGTTGCTGCTCCATATACAATATACACATGCCTATTTACCCATGCACTACTACTGCTCACCTTGCTTATTAAAATCCTTCATTTCTTTTAAAGAAAGTTTCATATTTAAAGGAAAAAATAAAAATGAAATTAGTGTAAGTTAAAATTCATTTCCTCCAGCCCAGGTGATAAGAAATGAAGAATGAGCTCAGCAGCAAAGAAGGTTCTTTAAACGACTCGGTTTAGTTGCATCTATTACATGAAGTATATTAATAGGGAAATACCCACACCAAAAAGTAGACCAAAGTGAAAATCCTATTAAAATAATTACCACAGACCCACAGACGAATGGATGATTATGAAAATATACTCCAAGGATCTGACTTTCCCCAGCCCAGACACTCCCCTATTTGTTTTCTTCTTGTCCTTACCTGGATTTATTTTCCTCATAATGGGCACTGGTCTTAATGTATCTTGCAAGTTCAATCTGCATGTCACCAAACAGTGGGACAACCTGCAACTGCTGTACACAGGGAATAAATCAAATTAGATAAATTATTAAACACAAATCGTAGTGAAAGGAAAACGTTATTTACCCGTAATATAGTGCAAAATGATCTTTAGTCTATTTAATTATATTTAAAATGAAAGGGGAATTACCTTTAAAATCGCATATTAAGATAGACTCTCAACCAACCTTAAAGAACTTGTCTATCTTGGCTAAATTTATCCTTTTCTTTGCATCCAACTTGTAGATGTTACTGACACTTCCATCCATCAAGTACAATCCAAAGCCCATAACCTGAAAAAGAAAAAAACAAACCTCTCCACAAAAGGACCTCATAGGGAAAAATCTGCTGCAGTAAGACCGTTCTTCACATCATTAAAAAAAAAATTAATATTTGAAATTATTCCTCAAAAGACCTGAAACACCCACCCTCCTTCAAACAGAATATATTTTCAAATACATAGCTTTCTGTAGTATTCTTTTATTATATGTATATTATAAGTTTTTACATTAACATTAGCCTGATCAGTTATCCTTGTTTGTATCCCAGTTATACTTGTTTGTATAAAGGTTTAACATACAAAAAAAATCTCACTGAAACTAGAGTCTGGCTATTTTTAGACGGGTTTTTTTTCCACTTCCATTTTATTAAAATTCTGTATGTGCAAATTAATCTGTAACAGAATTTTAGGCCTATCATCTCTGAGCTATTGCTTTTTAGGTCTTTCAGCATATCTCTGAATTATACACACAAGAGCTGAGAAGCATCAAAAAAAATCTAATTACATTTTGTCCAAATTATCCATTAACATAAAGTTATAATTCAGTATTCACAATAGCAGGAGCTGACCATTAGCCACTTAATATGTTCTAAGCACACATTTACCGAACAAAAAGCCTAAATATAAAAGACATGTTGGACATCCTTGGAGACAGAACGCAAATGTTCTAGAGTTCATGTATTGTTTCAGGATGCTTCCATTTGGTCCTAATAAACAGAGCTCTTCAGAAGTTAAATGCGGAAGTGACTCAAAATATTTTCAGTTCTTACTCTATACATTTTCTTCCACTGCAAGACATGCAGCTGATAAGATCAACCATATTCAACTTCGTATTGCCCAACACTCTTATTACATGTATATACTCCAGCTAACTAAACTTATCTACTAACCCTAATTTCAAACTACATGTGCCCTGAAATCTTTGATATACAGTCTCACCTCCAAAAGCTTTTTATACAAACTTGCCACATATCTAAAAATAAAATGTAGCAGTTCCTTTCTGTTGTCATACTTCATAGAAACACAATTTACACAAATAACCGTTTTCCTAGCAAGGCTGCAGTTCAATTGGGACAACTTCAATTTATGACAAACAAAAATGGATTAGAAACTTCCTAAATAGTTTTAACGTGCAATACAATAAAAAGGCAATGGAGAGGAAAAAAGAAAAAAGGAATAAATTGAGTTATTTGGTTAATGTCGTTTGGATTTTTTTCTTAAAAAACACCCAACCAAAAAACCAGAAAAACAAAAAAGAACACCTACAAAACACATCCCAGGAATTTAGACATCTGTGTCCTGCCTGAACAATTCTTTTTAAATTTTGTACCAGAAAGAAACTTACTTTCAAAAGCATATGTTTCTCACTGGGCGTTAGATACATTTTGTTCTCATAGTAGTCCACACACAAATTTACAATATCTGCAAGCAGTTCTTCATAGCCAACAATCACCTCTAACTGCTGCTGTAAGGACTGGAAAAAAAGAAGAAAAGGATATTAGTCAACTAGTTATACTCCCTGGTGAACAACAGTTACTACAAAACTGGAAGAGTTTTATTTTAATAGTTCTGTAAAGCATTGGGTATTTTAAAAAAAGTCAATGAAAGCTTACTTGTGTTATCTTGTTGTGGTTTGCAAGGAACATGGAGAGGTTCTGGGATTCTTGAATGGACTGAGGATCTGCCATTTTCCGCAGAAACTGAGCGGCTCTTTGAAAACAGAAGAAAAAACAGTATTTCCCTTCATCAGGACTGCTTGTAACCAAATCTGTCCCCTCTTAACAGAAAGACACTTCTCCCCAAATCTACCAGGGAAACTGTAAATTGTCAGCACATCTCTAATTGCCAGTACAGTGGTATATTATTCACGGCTTGTACAGGATTGTCAACCTCAGTACATCTCCCACCTCCAAACTCCTGAATCAAGCAGAAAGAGAACACAAGAGAGAGACAGCCAGTACTTTTTTGCCACAGCTTTACAAAAGCAAGTTATCCAAACACAGGCTGTAGACTTGAAAAATCTGTACCAAGAGCCTGTTTCATAAAATATAAAGTGAAGATTTGGGGAAATAGCTGAAGATGTAGGTGAGAGTTCACTATAAGAGAGATATGGACTTAATTAATCCCAAATTCCCACTGCACCCCAGTTAAAAGACTCAATCCAACCCAACACAAAAACCATTGGGATATCTCTCAACTGATGCGGGCAGCAGTGGCTCTGTAGACCCAAGCCATGCAACAACCCAGGAAAAGTCAACCTTCCAGAAAACAGAGTTTGTCCTCCAGAAGCATGTCTCCAAAGAAAAAAAAAACACGCAAACCAAGTAAGTTTAACAGGTCTCCAGGCACAACAACAACTACAAACGGTAACTACTGGTAAAGGTAGAAATTAAATCTCATATAAGTGGAAGCAACACAGAAAAAATTGGCTAGTCATTGCCTGAATGGTTTTATGAAAGACCACAGATGCTACAGCTGGCACAGACTATCTTCCCCTGCTGCTCTGACCACCGTGTTCAACAAAAGACACCCGATATCATCTGGCAGCTCAAGCACAAAACTTGGCCACTGATATCCCACCCTCCTCTCCTCTGCTACACCTGTGATCACAACCACCTTGAACAGCAAAGCTGAAGTGTCTTAAGAACAAGTGTAACAACTCTCATCTACAAATGTCAAAAGTGGATGCCTAGGACAGGATAGGACAGAACAGAAGAGAAGTGCCAGAAGCGACCAGAAAGCCAGTTTCCTTTCAAACTTAAAAACTTTATTGAGCTAAATATATTCATTACATTTAGCATACACTGCATCCCTAGTCTCCAGGTAATCTGTTCCACACGTGAAGAGACTACTTTTGAAGAGAAAACTGTCAGAAAAAGAGCAACTGCTGCCATCTCGTGGGAGGCCTGTATCCTGGCAGCAGAAACTCGGCTCCTCTTGCTCCTTGCCACTTACCGCTTGTAGGCTGAATGGTCATTCTTCACGCTGCACTTCATATTTTTCAACTCATCCAATACCGCAAACATGTTGATGAATTTGCCCAGCGTGATCAGATATGCTTCAGACACGAAGTCCTTCCTCCTTTCGGCGTGGCACAAGCGTCTCACCTCCCCACAAAATCGTTCAATCGCATTTCTCTAATGGGGTAAAAAAGAGAAGAAATAAGGAATAAAAGCCATGACATATCCAGGAAAAAAGTTTCATCGTGTAACTGGAGCCGGTCCAATGAAAAGCGCCACTGAACCAGAAAAATGTTTAAAGCATGCAAAGCTAACAAGGCGTCAGCACAGACTTTCCAGCTCCACCTCTGTGTACTTGCTGTGTGCTACAAGCGTCACCAGTGATTTTTGCCACAGAGCTCGCCTGGCACAAGGGGCAAGGTTCTTCTTTGCAGATTGAAGTCATAAAAGTTGAAAATCCCTTTGAAACAAGTGATTTCATCTTCTTCAGTGAGAGAGCGTACATGCATTAAGAGGCAGATTATAGGTATATTCTCTTAAAACAAAATACCCCACAGCACACTGATTAATAGCAGTACATGCCAACTCGCAAAATCATCCTGTCACATGTTTATTTGTGGGCTTATGTCCAAGCGCACATCAGGGCCATGTGAGATGAAGACTACAAGTACAAAAAACCACAGCAACTTCGAATGTAAAGAGGAACCTGTTCTGAGCTTAGAGCACTAATCTCCTTAAACAAAAGGAGATTGTTGGTAGTCAGTAAGATCCACCAGTTGGGGAAGAGGACAGGAAATATTACATTTCAGTCTCCTCTTCCTGTGTGCTCAGGGGCTCTAGCTGCTCTGGCTCCCACCGATTAATGCCTGGAAACATCCTCAGTCCTTTGACATTCAAATGGCAAGCTGCCAGCATGGGAGGAGAAAGCAAGACAGACTGCTTTTCTCCAGCGCCAGTGTAGCTTGGGTGGCTGGCGGGTCACGACAACTGGGTGAGCTTGCCTCAGTTATGAATTTCCATAGCAAAGTTGCACCTGCTGCTCTGGTGTCCAGACTTGTGGATCCCTCACTCCCCAACAAATGGTTTCTGTGCCAAGATGCTTTTATGTATACATGTGAAACATATTATTTTTCTCTTTCCTTTCTTCTAAAAGTGACAGAACTGTCCCCATGTGCTACCTAGGGACCATATGCAATTACCTTTGATTTTATGGTGAAAGTCTTAATGGAGATTGCCTGAAGTTTTTAAGACAGGCATTAGAAATTCTGCCCTTCTGTGAGCCAATATGGGTTAGTGGGTTTTTTTCCAAGTATAATGACTAGGTTAGGTATCTGAGCACACAATATCAAGCATACAAAACAGGAATGTAAAAATACAAGCCTACTGACAACTTTGTTTCCATTCCATTTACCTGAAAATACATAAAATTCATCAGTTTTGTGACTTCTGGCTCCAGAACTTCCACAGTTTTCTCATAAATTTCTACTCTGTTAGGCTGCTCATTGCACTTGACCTGAGGACAATTAAAGATATCATTACACTTTGAACTTTTCCTGATAAAGCCTCAGAAACTATGATACCCAATGACAACTTGAGAAAACATATTATCATCCTAAAGAGACAAACTTAAGGCATAAATTGCCGGTTTGGGCAATTTTATGCTAGTCTTCTAAGATTGTACGTGTTTAAAAAAAAATGCTAAGATTTTTCTCTCTGTTAAAAATAGAGATAAGATCTCACAGCAAATTATTTAGTGTTCAAACACCTCTGTATGGTTAGGACAATATTCTTTCCATCTTTTTAAGCCACTTGCTGAAAGTCATATGCTAAAATAGGGCTAAAACCAGAAATTAAAAACAGATTACCTGATCTCCGCTCTAAATATTTAAACCACAGGATAATCCTTCCTTGCATTTCAGTACAAAAATAACTGCATTACAAACTCCTTATAAATCAGGCAGGTGTCAGATTGTGGCTATAATATTCTTCAGTTTTCTGATGCATCTTAATATTCTTCCCACCCCTATACAACCACTCCCAGACACCTGAGGCTGCCTATGGACTTCTCACCTATTCACAGGGTTTTAATTTGCATACAGGTCAATAAAACACTGCATAGCTCTGACATTCAGAAAATTACTACCTAGGATGTCTAGAAACTTAAATGTTTTAACTTTCAAAAAAGAGACCAACTAGACCCCAAGTGCTAAAAGACACTATGGCATACCCAGCTTGCCTATTCCTGAGTCAAGAAGAAGAAAAGACAGAAGTTCACATAATGCACAACAGTTTAATTTGCATCCTTTACCTGAGGAATGGCTCTTGAGCAGCTTCTCCATGTGTATAACATGACTGCGTATTCCTGACCCTCTTCTAGCATTTCATTCTGTAAGAAAGACACTGGGCATAATTAGGCATTGTAATACAAAAGGATTAAAACCACTGGTCTTCCATCATTCCAAAACCTTGCCCAAACAAACCTGTTTCTCTTATCAGAATGTATATGTACAAACACAAATATATTGCAAGCTGAATGATATATCATAATGTATGTATGTAAAATAATATTACCATCATTCACAGGCTCAGCTGGCATTATTATATATATTAGACCTGACCAGCTACTGATGTCCAGCTTGGCTATAACCCAACAGCTACAAAAAATTTCATTTATTCTCAGTCATCTGTTTTAGCACCCAACCTAATTCTGAGAGAATTCACATCATCATCTTCATACCGTAAGGCAACAAACATCTACCAGTTCACTAATCAACAACTGCAGCGATTATGCCTAGCTAATGACAAAAATTGCCTCCTCAGATCATATTTTTTTGTGTTGTTCTTTCTTCCCAAAACTGAAGACACTGCAATCTAGAAATAAAAATGCTAATCTGAGATGGGGCGGGGGGAGGAGGAATGTTCATTTTTGGTTTTAAACTCCGGTACTGCACGTGGAATGGTCAAGGATGAAAGAGTCAGCACATGCAGAGCAATATCCTTTTTTACATGTCAAAGGAGAGGGCCTACATCTCCAAACAATCAAAACAGACTAAGGAGTCGCCAGATAATTCTAAGAGTAGATTGGTGTAAATTTACATAATTTTCAGTAGCATGTAATCAGGTGCTTAACCTGCTCATTCAACTGTTTCTGAACTGGCTTCTAGAATTACAAGACATATCATTCCCTATTTTCCAAGAGTGCATGAAACAACGACAAGTTGAGTACAGACCAGTGCTTGCAGCCTGCAAGTTCCTGCAGCACCACCATCAGAGGTGGATGGAGTTACTAGTATGAAGTCTTATCTTATACTGTGGAACTGTTAAAAACCACAGAATACCTTACAAAAAAGCATGCCAATAAATGACCAACATACACACTCCACAGTGAGGAAGCCAACAAAACCCTTCAACACCACTAAACTGACAGAGAAGTAGTGGATATTTACGAGGATGGAAGGTAATTTTTCACTCAAGTTACAGCAGTTAGCTGTCAATACAACCAATTCACCTCAGAATAATGGAAAAATGCACAATGAAAGCAAGAGACTTCTGAGCAAAACTGATGATCAACAAGAAAGACCATTTAAAAATTATCAAGAAGTACAGGTATGAAAAAAAGAAAAGCCATACACTTTTTCATCTCACTGCCTCCTGGAAATGTTGTAGGTAACCTCGTTTCTGGTTTTCTGTGATCACAATTCTTATAATGAAATGCAAGAAGACATGTTCCTCTCCTTTTACTCCAAGTTAACACAAAAGTACATATCTGAACATCTACTTACCATGCTAGAATGGACTGTAGCTTGCTCAATGTATCTTGCAATGCCAGTGACAAATGCATTTCTGTCTTCAAAATTAGTGTTGAAGTTTGGCTGCAGAGAATGCAAAATGTAGAATTTACTGCTTGGTAGGGGAAAAAAAAAATATATATATATATTGCAAATTAAACACACTTCAGTTTGATTGGTTTTTTGGATTTTTTTTTTCTTAAGCACATATTTTTTTCTTAACAGCAATGGGAAATGGAAAAATTCTGCAAGGACAACACACCTGGTAAAGCAAAGATGATGGCGGGGGTTCAATACATGGTTGCTGATCTGGCAATGGTAACTCTTCCAAGAGATCCACATTGGACAAGGCATCCTCCAGTGTTACTTGAGCAGTCATTTTGCACCTGGTTAAAAAATACATGCGTACATATAGATATGTATACACACATACATATAACTTCTTACATGTTATTATACCCACAGAAAACAAATGAGTAATATGCAGAGTAAGGAACAACTTATGTTGTGGGAAACGTGCAGTTTCCCTTCAACCATAACAGAAGGGAAACAGTCAAACTGAAACCCAGATGGTTTTAGTATACGAGTTTAAAAAAGACTTTTAGGACTAACATCTTCCTCCTTACGTTTATGAGTTGAGAAATGTTCCTCTTCCCCCATGGACGCACACCAGAAATACACGAAAAATAGAGCAAAGTACTGCGTCCAGCTCTGGAGTCCTCAGCACAAGAAAGACACGGACCTGTTGGAGCAGGTCCAGAGGAGGGCCACAAAAATGATCAGAGGGATAGAACACCTCTGCTACGAGGACAGGCTGAGAGAGCTGGGGTTGTTCAGCCTGGAGAAGAGAAGGCTCCGGGGAGACCTTATAGTGGCCTTTCAGTACTTAAAGGGGGCCTAGAATCATAGAATGGTTTAGGTTGGAAAGGACCCCATCTTGTTCCAACCCCCCTTCCAGGGGTAGGGACACCACCCACTAGACTAGGTTGCCCAAAGCCCCAGGCAGCCTGGGAAGATGGGGACAAACTTTTTAGCAGGGCCTGTTGCCATAGGACAAGGCATAATCACTTTAAACTAAAAGAGGGTAGATTTACACTAGAGAGAAGGAAGAAATGTTTTTACAAAAACTGGGCAGTGAAACACTGGAACAGGTTGCCCAGAGAGGTGGTAGATGCCCCATCCCTGGAAACATTCAAGGCCAGGCTGGGTGGGGCTCTGAGCAGCCTGATCTAGTTGGAGATGTCCCTGCTCATTGCAGGGGAGTTTGGACTAGATGATCTTTAAAGGTCCCTTCCAACCCAAACTATTCTATGCTTCTATGATCTCCATAAACCTCTAACTGCTGCCACTCCATGGAGGGTTTGAACCAAGAACAGCAACAAGAAGAAATTTTAGGAAGAAAGCGTGGGAGGTACAATTCAATCATCCCCTTTTGTATAATGATCTACTCATCTTCCTTGGTGAAGTAAAAAAATGCTAATTTTTAAAGGTAACACCTCTAATCGAGCTGTCTGTACTTCTATAGGGCTTTGCAAGTTATTTTCCCCCATTTACCAGAGTAAAACAATGCACCTACCATGAAAGGAGAAGCCAAGCCCTGCCCTTAGCTCTAACCAGGAGGACAGGAACACCAAGCTCCGCACCCTGGGGGAGCAGGACCCTGCCTGGCACGTCACCCCCATGGAGCCATGCCATCCCCACGTGCAGGGGAAAACGAGCAGATCTCGCCGCAGCTTTGCTGATAGCTCACCACCAGATTCCCAGGCCAGGCTGGCAATCCCACCATTTGCTGCACTTGTTGTGGCCTGGCAGAAAAACCTCCTCACTTTCTCTTACCTAATTATGGTTTCCTGGGGAAAGCCCCACAAAACAACAGCTTTACCACCAAGAAGAGGCTCAGCTGACAAAAAAGAACCAAAACCCAAAGCAAAGGGAAGGAAGCAGCCAGAAGTGAATACCCATCTACCTTCAGAGAGCAACCCTGCATCCCAAGCCATCGCCACGAAGCTTGATGTACCAGGTACAGAGAGAGCTCACCAACAACTTTAAACAACCACCATCAAAATGGTGCAGAGTCCTTTTGCTTCTTGAAACCCCAGCCCAAACCCTTCTTCAAGCTTGAGCATATCTGGTTTTGTTAAAATAAATAAATAAACACCCATATTGTGCAATTTACAATCCCTGCAGAAAAGCGAGGAAGGACTGGACTGACAGGAGTGCTAGCTGGCAGACCTGCTCTGGGACGCTTGCCCAGAACCTGCTTACACCCATCTCAAACTCCTTCACAAGAACCACAGTTATTCTCAAATTAGAGAGCAGCAAAACCCAGTGTCCTCCCTTCAATAAATAAACAAATGCCAAAAAAATTCTACGTGTGAGCAAAAGTCCTGTGAGGAGGTACACTCAACAGTTTTATCCTAGAGGAAATGGAAAAGAGTTGCCAACAAGTCATTTCAAATAAATAATTTTTTAATTTTTGGTCTGAATATCTACAGATCAAGCTTTAGCAAAAAAAGGAAGTAACACAACACATTAATTGAATTAGCTTAACTGAGAGGCTCCTTCCAACTTGTAACTTTTCTTCCTTCTAGCCTCTCCAGCAAAGCAGAATCACCTGGCTGTGTGGCTGCTGTGGGACATGTCGACGGTGGGACTGAAGGGCCCATAGCCCTCTCCCCTGCTGCAGCCCAGGACAGGCAAACAGCCACAAAGCAGCTCCAAGCAAGAGCGACAGGGGCATGCTACAAAAAACTGCTCTACCCATGCTCCAAAAACCATAGCAAAAAATGGCTGCCCATTCTACACCAAAAATTACTGCACCTATTCGCATAAAGGGGAGCAGTCATTGAGTGCAAGGAAAGTATCAACATCCTCTCCCCAATCCACACATTCCCAAAACTTGGTCCATCAATGACTCAGATCCCTGCTGCAGGCGAGAGCCAGGCACTGACAAAAGCCAGGTCCTGACTTGTGTCTCCTCAGCACTAGAAGCCCTTAATCCCCTTACGTGCTATTTCAGAAAGCACACCTGCACGCTTTTGGCCTCAATATTTACAATTGCACAGGAGTGCGATCCTCCAGCATCAGCTTTCTAAATTCAGTCTATCAGACATTAGAATATCTGTGGATTATTTTTTTTTTTAATACTTGGAAAATAATTTAAAAATAGAAACGAAAGCATAAGCAAAACCAAAATCCCATCTCACTTACGCTGCTATCTACTTAATAGCACAAGTCTGGAAAACCCCTGTTGCCAGACCAGAGGCACAAGCTAAGAAACAAAAGCTCCCTGCTGCCCTCTGGGTTGTGAAAAGAAACAGGGGAAGGTGCATTTCTCCAAGCCCTTCGGCATGATTTCCCAGAGACAGATCAGCATTTTTCAAACCAGGAAAACATAAGCAATTGGGCACAGACTGTTACAAAAGCCTTCTTGTTTTAAGGCTGCTCGCTGACAGTTCCACTTTGTAATTTTGCCAAAGGGATACACACGCGCGGTGTTTCATTGGCCAAATTCAATGCTCCCGTTCTCCAGCTTTTTCACCCTTGTACCTCACAAGACGTGAAAGAGGAAGCAGCTCCTTCCTGCCCAGCTTTAAGACATTTGCAAATGTTGTGAGGGCATGATTCGCCCTTCCCCTCTGCCCCAAGAAGTGAGCAGCCAAGGTTTGACAACAGCGTCAGCAGCGAAACAGCCAGAGCTTGGCCATGCTCACACCGTGTTAGCCGGGAGACAATGTCCCACAGCCAGGTGACACCACCACAATGTCCTTGCCACATCCGCGCCTGATGTGGAAGCCCTGGGACCAGGACAGAAAAGATTTCCTTGAAGTCTGGGGGTTCTTCCCACTTTCTTTTCTGCTGTTGTTGTTAGTAAATTCAAAAGACGTCTGTTTCTAGAGTACAACGATGGAGGGCTGGCAAAACCAGATTTTTTTTCCTCCTAAGTCTCAGAAAAATTAATTTAAGAAAACTAAACTTCCCAAGATGGAAAATTAGATAGTTTTGTCTCCTCAAGAGTCACTTCATTATCAGTTCTTACAGGTGAAATTACTGGGCTGGAGAGCTAATACTTTAACAGACTCCTTTCTGGCAGAGAACATCAGAAACTTCAAAGACCTACTTAAAAAATTCAGAAGCTGCACTCTGCTTAGGAGTTTAGCTAAACGAGAACGGATTAAAACTCTGTAGTCATACTGATAATTATAGCTATACTAGTAAATTTACCCAAGCTGTGAGAAGGACCTTCTTACTAAGTTCTACAATGTTGTGATTTCAGATTTGTACCTACCTGAGATTCTCCAGGATGGATTTTCTCAGGTAGAAGATGTGTAAGAATTATTTCTGAAATAATCCTCTTTTTCTTTTTGTTATCTTTGTATCAGGACCCGTCATTACAGCAGTAAAGTCAAAACGCACTCTAAGAACACATTTTCCTGGACATACACAACTTAATTAAATACCATTCATTATCTGACATCCTCTCTCCAGCACAGAGAATCACATACGCCAGCATACTGTTTTGCTAAATTTTGGTGTTTGATGAGCACACCCAGCTTTCTAAGCAGGAGACAGTAGCATCTGTGCTGATTCTCAGCTCCTTTTTCTGGATTTCAAATCAAGAAAATCCTTGTCCCCTGCACAGACTAGCTTCAGCCTTACGGTGCCAAGTCCCCCGTGTCCGACGATCAGAGGTATCAATCACAGGGGTTTTAGGGAAACTTTTGAGTATCTTAGTTAATGCAGGCCACTGACTAGCTTAAATTAAGATATTCTCCTTTTCTTCGGTTCCGAAAGAGGTGAGCATTGAGTGAGCCTGACACTGCTCAGAAGAGCTTGGGCTGCAGAGAAGCTCACTGCGCCACCTCCATCACATTGTCCCCAAGAAAAGCAAAACAAAAAAAAGGCACCAGACCTCAAAGTCTCTTTAGCGTTGTTTACATTTTGATTTAGCTTTAGAGCTGGCTTATTATTGACATATACTCAGAGAAAAGATTTGACAGTCTTTTTAAAATGTCATAATTCTGTACTGTTGTTCAAAGCTGTGCAACTGTGTGTTACACAAGCAAGAGCAACAGGGGCATGCTACAAACATTGCTCTCGTATTTAAACAAGAGGAGGTCAATCCTAATAAAAACACTGTTCTCACATCTCCATCCTTACAGAATAATGTTGAAGTCTTTGCAAAAAATCTATATTCTTAATTCCAAGCATATCAGAAAACACCCAGCATGCACCTCTCAGCCTTGCTCTTTTAGGCCTCCTGAGGTTTCAGACTATTTGTAAAAAAAAATATGAACAGGGCAAATTATGGTAAAAAGTCTTTTGGACAAGAAAATTAAAAAGTGACCAGAAGAAATAATAAAAAAACAGAAGGCACTGACTGAGAAAGCAAAAAGTAGAGAAAAGAGCATTAACTTCAGAATCTCAGAGAGAAAAAGGACTGCTGTAACACCATTCATCTCTGAAGATCAAAGTTTAAAAAAATTCCCCCAAATTCTAGGGAATTAAGTAGATACAAAAAAACCTTTGAGTTTTTAAGATGTCTTCCAGTGGCAGAGTTAAGCAGGTCAAATTACTTATCAAAAAGAAGATCAAAAGACAACTCAGGCACTCAGTCTATAAATAGCTAGAACAGGAAAATGATGCTTAGTGATAGGAGATAGTTCTTACACGTGTTCAGCAACAGCACAAACAATCCAACTTGTAACTAGCAACCAAGTTTTAAAAAAATAAATGCAGGTAAAGCAAATGAACTTAGGTAACTGTAGGCTTCTTGAAACCTTGTTATAAATGCAGAAATTACCATGCAGTTCCTCTTTAGCTTCTGCCACAATCATTTGTCCAAGACTTCGCCAAAAACAGCCTCCAATGGCCTTCAGAATCTACCCAGCTGAGCTTTAAAAATATGTAGATTCCAACATAACAGTTCAACCTCAAATAACTGGGTTTGATAATATGTACTTACAGGTGAAAAATAAAGCCTTTCACCATAAAAATTATCAGATTAAATTCAACGGCTGTGTTAGACAAGATCAGGAGACAACGGGCATGGTATCACGTCATCAGAAAACATTTTAAAAACCAGAAAGCTATATTGAGTATCCTGAAAATATATAGGTAAAGAATAAGAAGGAATTCCTTGGATAGGAATTCTGGCTGGTATCAGGAATAGCGTGGCCAGCAGGAGCAGGGAAGCGATTGTGCCTCTGTACTCGGCACTGGTGAGGCCTCACCTCGAGTCCTGTGTTCAGTTCTGGGCCCCTCTGTACAAGAGGGACATTGAAGTGCTGGAGCGTGTCCAGAGGAGAGCCACCAGGCTGGTGAGGGGTCTGGAGACCAGGTCATATGAGGAGAGGCTGAGGGAGCTGGGCATGTTTAGCTTGGAGAAGAGGAGACTGAGGGGAGACCTCATTGCCCTCTACAACTCCCTGAAAGGAGGTTGGAGAGAGGTGGGTGTTGGCCTCTTCTCCCAAGTGAATAATGACAGGACCAGAGGAAATGGTCTGAAGTTGCGGCAGGGGAGGTTTAGGTTAGATATTAGGAAGAATTACTTTACTGCAAGAGTGGTCAGGCACTGGAACAGCCTGCCCAGGGAGGTGGTGGAGTCACCATCCCTAGAGGTATTTAAGAAACGTCTAGATGGGGCACTTCAGGGCATGCTCTAGTGGCAGAGGTTGCAGGTTGTTTGGTCAGACTCAATGACCTTAAAGGTCCTTTCCAACCATGAAGATTCTGTGATTCTGTGATAGGTACAAGTACATATGCCATTTAAATTACTTGCAAACTGGCATTATTCCTTGGACTAAGATTGTCAAGTGACCATTCCCGCAGAAAACAGATAAATAGTACATTTCAGTCCTTTGGTCAAAAAAGAAAAAAAAAAAAAAGTAGAGAGTTTCAAGCTACAGCAAAAGCAAATTTTCTTCAAAAGACACTGATTTAGACCATTACATAGCAAGCAGAGGCATTCACTTTATGGCAATCCTTGCTCTTCTTTTGGAAAAAGGAGTAACAATACTAAACTTTCCTCAAATAAACAAAAATAATTAAAATCTAAATCCCATAGCTGACAGGCATTTTAGCCTTTGCATCACTCATTCAAAGCTTTGACAACCTGAGAACACCTAAGCACCCACACCTTGAAATCTTTAAGGATTTATCCTCACACAACTGGTAGAGCTGTAAGCCAGCGCTTNGGGGGGGGGGGGGGGGGGCGCATTCCAGGTGGTTTTTGCTGTCAGCACCTTACAGCACATATTTTGCCATACTGCTGCACACCGGAAAGATCAGGCGATGGACACAACTAGGTCTATTGCTACCACATGCTCATCTTGTGCCCTGGAAGGTAAACTTTCATGGAAAACAAAAGAAGGGTTTAGCTGATATCACGGCAAGGGGAAGACCTGAGGAGTAAGCAGGCAATGCCATGGAGAAGGAACCTCTCCCCAGCACTGGTATCGCATATGGAGGCACAGCAGCCAACCTCGCTGCCCAGGGCACTCAAGCTGATAAGGTGAGCAAAGGCTCACCTCATTTAAGCAATGGCTCAGCTGTTCATGGGTGATAATTTACTTTCATCATTAACCTCTGATAAAAAAAAAAAAGTATTAATGAGACAATGACGTAAAAGATCTGCACCTTCTTCAGTTTAACTTCAGCTCAATTACCAGAATGTCCCCAATAGTCTGAGAGTAAACAAGTGTCTTTGTTCAGCTGGGTTCAGTTGGGTCCTCAAGCCACCCTGGCATAAAGCGCTGCAGCATGCTGGTAGTGGTAGATGAAAAAGCAATGGATGAAAGACTTCCCTCCACTCGTTCAATCTCACTTTTTGAATGGACTCTGAAAATGCGTGCTGAAAAATGAGACACATCCCATCTGCTCCTGAACGAACCACCAGCTGCCTAGGCTGTCCCCACAGCAGCCACAGCAGAGCAAACCTCTCCTGAGTTTTGCTCCTGATGGAGCAAACCCCATCCTCTTCAGAGCAGCCCACCTACCACTACCTTCTCTTTTGACTGAACCCCTCCCTCCCTGCCCCAAACACACACACCACTACCTCCAGCCACACTTGGCTGGGCAGGTGGGAAGAGCTAAATGGGTAAAGAGTTGAGCCACGCTGAATATCAGGGTGAGAAGAGACAGGGAAGTAGCAGCACTGGCTAACCTCCCTCTGTAATTAATGAAAGGCAACAGGGAGCCCAGAGAAGCTCAAGAGCCCAACACAGACAGTGCAAGTGCTTTTCCTGGAACAAAGCATAAAACAAAGTCACCATTCAGATACAAAAGAGAGCACTGAAATTATCATTAACTCTTCATTTTTACAAACCGTACAAGTCAGACCACAGGGACTGATTTACTTCACCATTCTTGGACACAAGTATCACATCTCAGAAAAAAACAAAATTAAGAAATTCTCAAAAAGCTTATCTTTTCAGTCATTTAATCACAAGCTCCAAGAAAACCTGATGCTTAAAAGAAGCATGAATCTATTCAAAATGCAGATAGTTACACTTCAAATGGCCTGAACACCGTTCAGGAAAAACATATCCTACGGCCACCATAACTGCAGGGCAAATTCCCACTGCTTGAGAGGAGAGGTTGGGGCCCCCTGGGTCACAAAAGGCTAAGTCAGCAGTTCGGGGCTGCAGCTGGCAGCTGGGGTCCACAGGACAGGCTCCAAGCTGGGATCAGCAAAGCCTGACCCGTTTCTTCCACCACTGCGGGAGAAGTTCCCACAGTATGTTCAGCAATGTGGTAGTGCAACCACACAAGTGGGACAAGAAGAGATGCTGCGGCAGTCCCCACCTCCTGCTGCACAGAATGGGCCACAGGTGCACCTGGTACAATGTAAGCTCTTGACTCCAACAGCAATAAAACACACGCTAATATTAGCGTGAGAATACAGCCCAAGAAAGCAGAGGTGTTTTGGGACATTCAGGGAATTGGTTTTGCTAAGACCATGTTCTACGTAACCCAAAAAGATCTCAAACACTGAAATTTGTAAGTGGAAAAAATACTTTCATATCCAAAAAAATGTCAAAGGATCATGCCAAGGAGTGAGATAATTAAGGTGGAGTTTAAACGACTAACAAAGATCTGCTGGATTACAGAAATTTTAGAATATTTTATGACTTTGCAGATGAGAACACTGTTTCATTTGACTGAAAACAGGTGTTGGGAAGGGATGTCCTGTGCCTTTTTGCAGTCCACTGGACACATTTTTTTCATTTCGCTTTTAAATAGATGCATTTGATCTCCAAGTGCTAGTACATGTTCCCAGGCTCAAAATAAGACAAAGAGGAAGTCTGTCTGCACTTTAAACAGCACTTCCTTTGACACTGCCTCTCTTCTTTCCTATGTCTGCAAAAGCATCTTTGAATCTTAAATTAAAACAAAATCTCAAGCCTGGCATGGATACCAAAGATTGCAATTGCTGTGCAATCCATAAATTGAAATATGAATCCACATGAGTTGTTTTGTCTTTTTAAAACAGGCATAAATAAATAGATAAAGCAAAGCTTACCCTACTTTACAGGACAGAACACCATGATGAAAATCAGGAAAACTCTATGCACAGCAGTTAAAGAGAAGAGAAGCATATCCTTCAAAAAGGCAGAACAAAGGCATTCCACAGTCCATACACAGAAGGAGAGAAATTAAAAGAGAGATAAATTTAAAGAGATGCTTGAATGGCCTGCTGAACTGGAGTCTACAGGTCCAATCTCGGTGAACTCCGTGGGAACTAATGACAACATTCCCACAGGAACAGGCTGGGTCTGCACAGCAGCAGAAGTTATGTTTTATCCCTATAGCAACATAACATTTTCAGGTTTCTTCTGTTCCATTGTGCCATTCTTCTACGTTACTAGCTTGCAGAAAATCAATTAAATCATTTTTCTATGAAGAAAATTTGATTCAATATTCTGTGTAATGTTCCTAGTCAAGTTAAACCATAAGACTCTGATCACAAAAGACCCTTATGAAGCGAAGAGTTAACAAAAGGAATGGATTTTCTCTTCCAAGAACAGCACAGTGATTACTATAATATTCACTTTTCTTTCAAACATCCAAGTTCTCTCTCAAAAAATCCCTTTTACTTCTATTTAAATTAAACTTCAAAAGCCTCAGCCATTTAACTGCATACCTATCAAGTCACAGCGAGCAGAAAACATTTTAACAGGCTGATAACTAAAGTGCTTCAGAGAACAGTGATGTGCTGGATCTTTTCCGTTTGAATGCTCTTTTTCCATGCTCTGGACAGCACAATCCACCTTTTTGCCAAGGGTATCAGCGTAAGATGTTCCTTTCGGGACTGAAGCTCCTCTCTGTTCCTAAGCAACAGATTTGCATAAACTGAAGGAGCAAAGAAAAATGCTTTTCACATCATTTACTGGCCAGCCTGATTGAAGTACAAGACAGGAGAAAGCAAACAGCAGCTGACAGTCCTTTGTGCAACAGATCTGCATACTGCTAAGCTTTCAAAAATACATCTGCGACTGGAATTAAAAAAGGCTCAAGAAGAGAAAAAGAGAAAACAAAAATTTCGGCACTGAATTATCCCATCCCAGCACCATAGCAAGTCTCAGAAGAACGGATATATAATAGAAACAATTAATTTTTTATTATTAGACTCCTACGGGGCCACGTGGCTCACATTAACTGCTTTGTCTTGCCACTGGAGGAGTGCAAGGAGGGAAGCAGGCTTCCAAGAGCAGACACAGATTTGGGGGAAAATGTAAGGCTAAAGGGCAGAAAATTCTTTTCTTTTTTCTTTTTTTTTTTTTTTTTTAAGAAAAACTCAACTTCCCAAACTAAAAGCTCTTTGCATGCAGCCATATGTGAATTTTTCATGCAACCTTCTTCATTAAAGCAGCCTACACTGCTACCTGTCCAGCTTCTGTCCCCTGCAGGGAAACATCATGACGGGCAATCTCTGTCTATTTACACAAGCAATACCTACACTAAAACTGTGCAACCACGGTTCAAGCGCTCAGTGATATACCCACCTCAAAAACCAAATTCTGTGCAGTACTGGATACTTCAGTAAGCAATGGCAGCGCCATTTATGCAACCTAAAAGCCACGCTTTCATGAGTCAGTACTGTTCCTCCCTCCCACAAGATAATCAAGGTCAGGAGGACACAGCTCCTAATGATGCTGTCATGTAGCTGAAATGGCTTGCTGACACACTGACCACCAGCACTCAGATGACAAGCGGTCACGCTTGTCAAGTAACTATAGGTGTTCCCTTCCAATGTCCTGGATGAATTCAAGCACATTTCCAATGACAGGAAGGCCTGACTCTACTATCGTCACAACAGGTTACGAACGGAAACTCTCAGGCTCTTTGGACAAAGCCTACATCAAGACTGGTGAGCCACGGTAGGATAGAATCGCCTTTCTTGATGCCTGCCACCAGGTACAGGTCTACTACATACTCCCTTTTAAAGCATCAGTAGGGAAACTCTCCCACAATTAGAGAACAGCATGTAAGCCTGGCACTCCTGTATCATAGCACAAGGCTGGAGTCACTATATTCTTGCCAGCAAGTCAGCACAAGAGTGGGTTTATCTTTTCCTGCTGTATTAGCAGCCAGCAGAAGTGCACAGACGATGCAGCAAGCAATCACCAGGTACTCCAGTGGGCAGCCTGGCTAGTGCTATGCATGTGCAGTATCATTCCACATCCTGAAGCTTTGGAGAAGAGATGCGACTTCCTGATGGTAAAATGCAGCGTCAAGGACTATCCCCATGCGGGAATCTCAAGCGCAGTGTGATGCACACATTTCAAAAATGGGAAACTGATTCTGCTCATCCCCGCTTGTTTTATTTGAGAATCCATTACAGCGATACGGGAGAAGCCTAACCCTGCAAAGTTTGCCCCAAAGGCATCCCAAGGATGGCACGGGCTGTCACTGCAGCTTGATCTGCAGCATGCAACCCCCTCTGCAATGGCACTTGTGCTACAAGAAAAATTCACAGAGGGGTTTTGCCTGTTTTGTTTTATCTGTGTATCTAAGCCTGAACCCCAAGATATAAATTGCCAATATAAAAATCATCTGCTATTGGTGGGGCTAGACGGCTGAGGAGTTTTGTGCTGATTTACTAATTAATTCTTACAGAGCTGAGTTACTTCTGAGTGAACATGGAAAAAAGTATTAATCCTAAACTTACATACGTATTAAAAACCCTTCTGCAATGTTTGGCCTCTCTCCAGGCTGGAATGAAGTTAAAGATTTAACTGTTGTCTCATTCTAGATTAGGTGTGCTGAGATCTGTTTTGCTACACTTATTTGCCTCACCCCTTTAATATTCCCTGATATTGCATCTCTGAGTTGCACCAACTGCAACTTCTGTTTTGCTTGTCCTTCAATTTCCAGTTCTTATTTCTTACTGCTTCTTGACTAACTCCCTCCCCCCTTCTCTTTTTCATGTTCTTCTCCTCTCAACCGGTCTGCTCCTCCCCTCCCCTGTTGTTTAACCTCCTTGTTTTGCTGCTTTGGCCATTTTGCTGTGCTGCTGCTGTCATCTCCTGCACCTGTCCTCAATGCACATTTCTTCCATACTTCTGTTTCTGATTCTTCCTGCTGCTGCATGGGTGTGTTCTGAAGCAATGCTGCATGGCATTGCTTTGGGCAAGACTTAAGTTCAGCACTGAAGCACAGCGCTTATGGCATGTTCAGCAGTTGTGAAAAGCTCTCTCCTTTCTTAGCAAAGGTAAGATCCCCAGTGTAAGGATTATGCAGAGAACAAAGAAGGAAGGAGCAAGACCAATAGCCACCATAGAAAGAAGATGAGAAAGCACGTGCACGTGGAGTTAGCCTGGCATCACTCAGACACAGCACCATTCAGGCTGCAGAAAGACTGCTACCACAGATTGCTCGTGCCTATTCAACATGGGTTTGGTTCGTTGTCCTTTGTGTTTGGGGTTGGGGGGGAATGCTGTTACTTTAATCAAAAAGGGCACACCTGTGTGCATATGCTGAAAAGAGCAGTGGATGGTGGGCGGAGCACCAGTCTGTCACATTACAGGTGAAGGAGATGAGCCACAAAGATGGAAAGACAAGAGTCTGGGGTCTTTTAATCTAAGCAATAATGCAACCCCTCAGCCTTAGACAAACTGTTTATTTAAGCATGTGAGTTCTCGAACTGTACTTTCATCTCCCAAGACTAGGGAGAATAAAGAAGAAAACATTGTTTTCTCAGGGGAGGGGAGGATAGCACTCTCTTCCTGAGCCCAGTTCCAGGCACAGTTGCTCCAGGGTCAGTCTTGCCGCTTCTGGGCCAGCCCCGCAGCAGCCCCTGCCCAGGTAGGGGCAGCCTCTATCTCCCTTCCATAGTCCCTCCACATTACACATCCATCTCCACCTTACAGCATATGCCCCCAATGCCGTGGCAGGCATTAATTATAGCCAGCAGGTTTTTTCAATGCAAACCTGCAGGTGAAACTCTGGCTTTGGCACTGACTTAAATTTTAAGTTTAAAACGTGAAAAAAGGCTTCAATACTAATGACTCTTCAAAACAGAGGCCGTGTGCTGTCATTCCCACTCCTTCCCTCTACCTGAAAGTATTTACTAAAATCAGCAATAGAAGTCCCTCGGCTTTCACTGAAGCAAAAAATGTATGTTGGTCTATCTGAAAAATAGGTTTGAAGATATTTTAGGCAAAATTTGTACAATTCATGCTTAAAAGCAGATTTTTATTTCATATCCAACACAGTTCAAAAATAATGTACAATTTTTGCAAAATTACAGTATTAAAAAAAAGAATGTCTTCAGAAGCTGTTATAAAAAAAAATGTACCACCACACGCATTTCATGGAGGAAGGGGAGAATCAGACAAGAAGCAAGTTATAGTTTAGTAGTTCTCTTAAAAAAAAATTAAGGCAATACTATAGGGAAAGGGTGAAGGAGAAAAAGGAAATAAGCAACTAGCTTTTAGTTTCTTCAGCTTTCTTTTTCCTCTAAATTAGTTCATCATCTGTAACATTTTATACTTTCATTTGTTATACAATATATGAAAATATGCAGTTTCAGTGAAAATTCATCAAAAGCTTTACTTCTGGTATCACCTGATAAGCATCCACATCTATCTGGAGCAATCTATCATGATAGTTTACCTGAACTTTACATCTAAAATGTATAATTCAGTGCACTGTCCTTGTTGATTTAATATAGGTCAGTGAACCCACTTATAATAATTAGAACTATATTGAAAGAAGACTATAAATCAGGTTCAGGTCTATACCATTTTTATTTCCTGCCAACAAAGCATCCATGTCCCTATTAGAATTGAAGTATTTTAAAGTGACATACAGCAATACCATATTTTTATCTAGACCCTGGAAACAAATCTCTTGCATACCTGTAGTGCATAAAGGTAAGCACCTCTGAAAGCTCTTTGTACCACTTACACAACTGGACCCGTTTCTTAGCACGTCAACTCTTGGGACTCATTTCCTAACAATAAAACCACAGCACAGTTTTTGAAATCTGAGTATTTGTTTCTAAAATGAAGACCGCCATTTAATTGTTTTTCTATATTTACTATTGTATTCATTCATAAGAACATTACTGAGACTCAACCCTGCTAATAATCTGTAGAGAGTGTCATCTAGCAAGCATAAGTCTACAAGCTGTCTGAAGTCTTCAGATGTCTTTTGGTGGAAGGAGGAGAAGGGGAAAGGCATTTTTTTTTTTTTTTGCTCCAAATTAGTAATCCTGGGCTTTAAAAAGTTGCGTGATCATTCTACTACCTATTGACCAACATTCCTGAAAAGCAGACCTGCAGAAACCAGCCCTGCAAGAGGCTTTTTAAGAGACACACCATTAAACTGAGGAAATCTCCCAACATCTGGTCCAAACATGGAGAAATCATGCAATTCCACTCCACGCGCAACTGCTTTGTAAACCAGGAGCACTCACAACCCAGGGAAAGGGGGGCACCAGAGCCTGCTGCCCTGGCATTTACCTCACAATGAAAGCAAGAACAGAAGCATCAGTTCCTCATGTGTTACCCAATTACTTGAAATAAGAAAAGCTTTACTAAAGTTAGCAGGTAGAACCTCCCCTCTTGCAGAGGACATTCACTGTAAGCTGTGCCTATGCCAGGGCACCTGTCCCAGCCGCACACACACACAGAACCACAGAGCAGGGCCACCACGTTCACCTTCAGTTCTCTCTGGTTATTAAGAAGAGTTTAAGAAGGACCTTGCTGCCTGACTTGGACGGTTGCAAATCCACACCTGGGTGAGTCCACACAGGGAGCACTCAGCAAAGAACTTGTTTAGCTGTGAAGGGATTTCCACCTCAAGAGCCCTCCCTCAGCTCAGAGCCTCACTGGGCTCTGACACTTGTGCCCCATTTGGGTCTCTGCCAGCAGGAGCAGAGATCTGGCAGGATGAAAACAGCTACAGAAAATTCTAGGAAAGGATGTGGCACCAGGGCACAAGCTCTGCTCCCAGCCATCCCCGGGAGCAAGGACCACCACCTCCCAGCCAGGAAGGCTCGGAGAGCTAGGCTCCCTCCCCAGCACCCCCAGCCAGATCTGCTCTCATCTCGGCTGCCCACAACCTTAAATCACCTCTCCCACAACGGTCTTTCTCTAGAAAGGCTACACAGCCATAAATCCACTTGCTGTCCTGCTGACGATCAGCCTTAGGGGAGGGGGTTGCTACCAAGGTGGTAAGTGCCTGGCAATTACTTGTGCCATACCCATGTTTACCACCATCCTACTTTTTCCAGTTAGAAGTCACAGACTGACACTTTTCCCCCAAAATACTGAACTGCCTGAAGAAAGGATTTTCTCCACAACACACACATTTACAAACACACATATATTTACAGACATAATTGAGGTAGAGTGCAAACAATACATACTGACACAGAGAAAATCTTTTAAGTCCTATCAAGAAAACAAGCTTCAGGATTTTTTGCTCATGTGTTTACGAGAGATAAGAAACAGCTACCCAAAAGATTAGTTACAACGTTTTTTGTGCCAAGAGAAAGATTTTCTGCTGTTTTGCACCCTCCGCCTTCCTGGAGCAAGACTCATAGAGGCACTGTATGTTAATTTTACCACTAGAAAGGCAGGTGATGTGGATTAATGGCATTATACTTAAAACAAGCAAATCAATACACACTCTCCGTTATCAGTATTACAGAGCAAAGTGTAACCGAGCCCTACAAATGTCAGCTTCGAAGGGCAGATGTATAGTAAAGAAGAATCCTAAACTGATGTCCGTAGCTTAAAATGTAAGAATCATTACTAAGTTCTCAGTAAGTTTTTACAGGTATACAACCATGTTTCACCATGTTGAAATGTCCTTATTTCATGTTACTATGTCAGATGTGCACACATGCACAAAAAAAAGGACAAATATAAGTAGCTTTCTTTTGTTATGCATTCAAATAACACTGTAGCCAATAACTAACAAAATGCCCTACAGGAGTAAGGTCTGCCACAGGCTACTGGTAACAAATTACACATTCTAAATATCAATAGTTTCCAAATCTGTTATATTTACTACTCCCTCTCCGTATGATCTAACTGAGAGCACATCCAAATGGAAGCTCAGGACTGTTTAAATGAATCACGTTCCCAAGTGCAGGTATGGATCCACCCAAACCACTTCACTGGCCATTCACTCCTGGTTTGTGTCAAGCTCCTGCACCACCCCTAGGTAAACAAGCGCTTAATTTGGTTCAAGAATAATTGCTTACTAAGTTGGGGCTTGCCATAGTAAGTACAGCTATTTAAAAATATATAAACAATAAAAATTCAGAAACTCGCAGCATCACTGTTTCAAGAGAAGCGAAGTCAATCATACAGCTGACTTCTGATTGACTGTGATACAACACGCCGCCTGACATTAAAGTTTACTTTACTTTTTGGTACAGCAAAGGAACCACATGAAGAACTTGCCCTGAGAACATAGAGCAATGACTGCAAAATGAAACTATCTTGATGCACGCATAAAATATGCATGGAAGTTACGCTAAAGTTAATTTTCTCTTATGTAGCACTGCAAGCAATTCTAGCAGCTTTCAGGCCAAAGAATGAATAAAACTGAAACCAACAAAAGGAGCTTTGTAGGGACTTTTTGTTCCATCTTTTTGTTCCAACTTCGCAGCTCAAATCCAACCACCCTCAAGCTTCCACCTCAGCCTGAATATCTTGGAAATCTTCAAGAAACAAAACAAAAAATAAAAGTCAGATGATTCTGAGAAGAGAGTTACGACAAGACTGTAAAACCTACCTTCAGGAGCGAACCACCTTCCACGGCACCTCTCTCACAGAATGAATGAACAAAGCACTAACCAAAACTTAAGGAGTATATCAGGCAAACTTTTAACATAAAACACACAGCTGGAACAGATATCTGTTAAATATTTAATTATGCTTTGAAGTCTGTGTAATGGGTCAAGAGAATTTGTGTGTTTGAGCCCAGGGGCTGATTTTCACCTACGGCAAACTGAAGAAACAAGAATTTTATTAATGACTGCTTTGGATATTGTGGGTACATCACTTAAAGACGAGCAGCTTTTCTAAGCCACGCATTCGGGAGTTAAGAACTGAAAAGTCTTGACTGTTTGTGGAACTTTCCCTTTCTTATAATGTAGATTTTTTTTTTTAAACAATTTATGTAATTCAGCTCCTCTTAGGTTTAAATACTGTGGTATCTATTAAGTGAGAATTTTTAAGTTAACATTGCTGAACACATTTCAAGCACCACTCCACTCTCTTCACCATAACCCTCAACAGGAATTGACCAAACCCAAGGTTTGTAAGCAAAACACACAGAGTCTTACTCATCTTCAGCAAAGCAGTTTGGAGGCTGCCTTGTTTATTTTTCTAAGATTTCAAGAAGTTTATTCTCAAAATAAATATATAAGTAAATTAGGTGTAGCAATCTGAAAACCACAAAGTACAACTGAGATATTCCATTGATCACATCATCCTTTACAAAAAAAAAAAAAAA
>VXBH01003133.1:318116-383945 GCA_013400035.1 Rynchops niger | reverse complement strand
TCTCACCGGCTGTTGACAACCTCCCGCTTTTATTTTCCTGTAAAACACAACAAACACGTGTATTCCAAGGAGACCTTATAGCAGCCTTCCAGTACCTGAAGGGGGCCTGTAAGACAGCTGGGGAGGGACTTTTCACTAGGGCATGTAGTGATAGAATGAGGGCTAATGGCTTCAAATTGGAAGAAGGTAGATTTAGGTTAGATATGAGGAAGAAATTTTTCATTATGAAAAACATAGTTAGACACTGGAACAGGTTGCCCAGAGAAGCTGTGGATGCCCCATCCCTGGAGGTGTTCAAGGCCAGGCTGGATGTGGCTTTGAGCAGCCTGGTCTAGTGGGAGGTGTCCCTGCCCATGGCAGGGGGGGTGGAACTAGGTGATCTTTAAGGTCCCTTCCAACCCAAACCAGTCCATGATTCTACGTACTTGCTCATTTTAAACTTCGCTTACCTTGTCCATGGAATCTTCGCCCATTTAAAGTTGTTTTTTCTTTTATTGCTTCAAGATTCACTTAATGGACTTGATGCTGCACCACAAAGTGAAACTGCCAGCTCTTTTTCACTGAAGTTTGTCAAGATTGTTCTTTCCATCCAATATTTTATGGCAGACAGAATGCACAAACCTACTGTATATAGGGGTTACCGTGAGCTGAGCGTATGGGAACTTCCAAACAATTTTTCCTCAAAGCCTATTTGCTTGCATTTGACTGCTTTAATGCATCCAGCATTTTATTTACTCTTGAAAATCCTCTCTAATCATCAGCAAACTACACAGCATAGCTGCAGCAAGCAATTTTAGGTCTCCGTTTTCAACAGCTGTTAGTGGGACACTGTGCTATTAATGATTTTTGTGCTGAGAACAGAATAATTAGTCCTTTACTTCATCTATTGTTCTTTTCCAAGCAAATTTCCACTGTATTAAATTTCCTTAAATAGCCTTTTTGTATTAGGATCTACAAGAAGGCCTTTGGAAAATGGGCATGAATTGCTAAACCCCCTAATTCTCATTATTTCAAGTAGTCTCTAATCCTCTAATCATATCATCAAGAATTCCCACAGCTTGTGGAAAATTAAGCATCATTTCAAAATGTTATTGTTACTATTTCATCATATCACAGGCATATCTTCACAGTCATATTTTCCCCAGCGCTGCAATATAGTCTTTTCTGTGAAACAATTTATTTTCTAGGATGTGGCTGCTTATCCTTCTTTGACTGTTTGTCTATTTCAAGTGCCTACACCAAATAAATGAATTTCCCCCACCACAGCTCCTTATCAGCCTAGCTTCCAAGCCCAGCTCCGACGAAACTGTAAAACACAACCAGAGCTGGATGCTTCATTTTCTAAAATGACAGCTGGTACTGTTCAGCGCAATCCATCCCGCACCCTTTTCCACAAACCCTTCTTGGGGCAACGAGCTTGCTTAAGTAAAAAATAACTCACCTTTGTAACGCAGGATCAGGTTTGTTTCCTTGTCCTGGGTAGGTGCAAATTCAGAACAGCCTTGTCTTAACGCAGACACTTGACCAACATCAGCAGCGAGGCCTCCATTATCAAGCCATGGCAGAGCAGCAAGGATGGGGAACTTGCTCCAAGCAAAGCCAAAAGCTGCCCGTGAGATCTGGTGAACAGGAGCTTGACCCCTAGATGGGTGACGCTTCACAGTGCTCCAGTGTAAGACTGCCACTGCAGCTCCCATTCTTGCCGAAAGCCACCTGGTGCCAGGAGCAGCTGCTTTGCATGAAAACAAGATGCTGACAACAGGCACTGTGCTGTCCTAGTGATGACAGCTTGTCCTGAGGATTTGGCTGGTGGCCCAGGTCTTGCTGTGCTCCTTCTAAAGAAATTGAGTGGGCAAAGGAGCGACTTCCCCGCTGCTGGAGCAATCTGCTCTTTATCGACATTCCCATACTCAAGTTTATAGCTGTCCACAAGGTCAGATAAAAGAAACCATATTGATGATAATTGATGATGACGTGCAGCCAGTCATGATTTGTGCTGCCTTCCTGTTATTTGATATTGGAATTAGAGTACAATCGCATTTTACCATCTGGATGTCTATGTTCTCATGTAACTTGAGGCATGCTTATCAAAACTGTTTTGGAAGAGCCCACGTCACACCATTCCAGCTGCCTGACTTAATTCTGTAATGCCCCCATGACTCCCTGCTCTTTCCCCTTTTGTGCAATTTACATACTGCAATAACAGTACTCGACTAAAGGGGTTCAGCAGGCCTCCATGACCTGCTTCTCCCTCTAGCACATCACCCTTCTTAATTATCCTTGCCACACTCAACGTGGGCCTCCTGGGCCTACCTGAAGATGTACGTATCTACGTAATCCTCATCAAGACATTAACTGATCTCCTATCCATGGGAAGATTGGTGTGGTTTTTATGAGACCAATGGCTAGACTTAGAATCTCAAACAGCCCTTTCTTGGGTGGTATTTATTTAAACCTAGTATTTAACCCATGTCTGTCAACAATCTTTAGTGAGATTATAACACTAATGTATCACACTCCTGGTAATTTATGTACTTTACACCTATACCAGATGAAGATCAGATAACAAGCTTAATGCAATTGTCTGAAGATTAGCTAAAGCCTTTGTTCGAGGCACTGTTCTAGCAGCATATACCCACAAGTCTAGTTCCCGAATTCCAGCTATTTTAATTTCTTTCTTTGGGCTTTATGGGATTTATACAAAGTCAATGAAAGAAAAACTTCTGCAAGAGCCCACAGGAATCCATGGAAGAGTCCCATTCCACAGCAGCCTGAGAGCTTCAATTGGAATCTTGTGGTCCTGCTACAAAGTGTCCGCTATGTCTAAGATGGTGATGCTCTCTGCTTCTCTGCTTTTGCACCTTTCCACTCAGATATTTCAGTGATTAAGCTTAATAGTATATCTAGCTATTCATTTATTTTTCTTTTCATCCTCAGAAAGGAGGTAAGGCAACGCAGGAAATTGTCATGATCTGGCACAGAAAGGTATTTATGAAACCATGACAGGCAATGGCCGCAATTAACACCAAGAATAGGACATCATGCAAAACTATAAAGAAAGAAAATAGGTAATTGCCTATAAATCAGTTAAAAAATTAAATACAACCTCTGGCAACTTATCAGCCACCTGTCCATCCTCTAAAGGACTTGACAAGATTTTTCACACAAGTCAGCACGGACTTCATTTTGTATCAGACCTGGCAAATGGTTTAAAGCATAGGAAGGCTACAAAAAGGTTATATGCTTTCACACTACATGTAGCAAACCCTTTGTTTTAGCTCTCAGGAGGAGACAGGCACCTATGCAAAGGGCACAGCACTTGGGAGAGTTTAAGCAGAAGACACCGAGCCGAAAACAGCAACTGTCTTAGAGATCTCAATGAGCAGCCAATGGAGAAAGTGAGAACCTGCCCACAAGGAAGAAGCCTGACCAGCTACATATAGATGGAACTCCTACCATCGCTACAGCCAGGAGCTCTCCACAAGGTCTCATGCAAACGCAAAGTGATCTGGTCACCCACACCTACCCCAAACTCCAGGAAAAGCCAGATTCCTACCCCTGAGAGCATGTGTGCCACCAAGAGCACAGCTGCCAACAGCAAGCATGCTGCACATTCATAAATACCCATTAGCATGTGACGAGATGTGCAGCCCTCCGGTTCCAGTTTCCTTCCTAGTGCTGAATGCTACTGTCTCAAATGGATCTGAGCAAGCAGGGTTTCCTAGTTCTGCTTTTCAGCTCCCCAAGATGCTAGACAAACATTCTGCTGGTAACTCAGAAGGATTTATCTCTTTATCTGTAAAATAGGCCCGAGTCCCCCACCCTGCTTTCCAAGAATGCTGCATGCTGGGCTGCCAACCACACCGGGGTCCACCCACCAACTACCTGACAGACGTGAACAAGCGTTAAATGCTTTCTTGATTCTATTATAAATTACATTCATTCTGCTCATGGAGAACATCAGAACAGAAACTAGGGTATGTATGTTAGGCAATTCGTCCCACCCACTCTCCACCCCAGCCCTGCCCCCCAAACATTGGTAACTTTATTAGCTACCTAGACCGCAAGACCTGTGAGCCCCTACAGCCTTCCCAGCAACAAGCGCATAGTGCGGCAACAACCCGCTGCACAGTCCAATAAATATGAATTTTATCAGTGAGGAAAGGTTTTTCTGTAAGTGTGCAAAAAAGTCTAAGAGGAAAGCTGGAAAATGTGTAAATCTCTACAGTTAATAAGATTAAAAAGCACATCAGAGGGATTTTATTTTTATAATCAGCCTGCAATTTAGAGATGCTATCTTTCAGCCATGCTAGCATGGAAACCATGCAATTGACAACTGGTTGTTAAATATTTTATACGAATAGCTTGACACAAGCGAAGGTCCTGAAGGACCTAGTGGTTAATTAGGGGTTATTAAGACTAAACAGCAAAGAAAGCATCAGAGAATTTACTAAATCTGTAGTAAAATGTGGCCTAGAGATTATAGAAGCCCACAGGAAGGAAGAGGATAAGGAAGAAAGTACTGAGCCAGATAGATAAGAGCTTCTATGCTGCAACTTTTATGAGAGTGCATCCAGAACTTAAAAAGAGAACAAATAAGGTGGAAATGAAGTGTAGATGAAACTGTGATAGGAACCAATAATGAAGTGTGTTCTTTTCCAAAGAATCTTAGACATCAGACATAACATCTTACCATGAATGTTATAATCTTCTCTAATACCACCTAATCAAATCATTACTTTTAAGCCCCCAGATCCATGCTTGCTATTCCACCCATATCCATGCTGCTTTTTAAAACCATACACTTCTCCCTTGTACATCATTTAAGTACTTATTCTCATGTTTCAAAAAGCCAAGCAAGCCTTTTTGTGCCTTAGCATAAAATAGAAGAATATGGTTGAGACCAGGATCTAAACAGTTTTTTCTGTTTCTAGTTTCAAGTTTTCTAGGATGAGAATAATCTGGCTATGACTATAGACCAGATTATGTTTCTTCTTCACTAATTCATTAAAACATCTTCTCTAAAATGAAGAATGATTTTTTTAAACTATAAAATAATTATTTCTTATTTTATGCCTTTTAGGTCAGACACATTCAGGGGAAAGCACATGGGTTTTCTCACTTAAATGCAGACCAGCCTTTTAACGTTAAGAAAGCAACAGCCATGAGCTCAGAAAGACATCAACTAAAAAAAAAATTCCCTTGACATTTTAAAATCTGCCACCTAGTGGGCTTTTTCAAAAATACAGTTTTAAATCAGAAGGTACATTCTTAGAAGCTTAAGTAGTTCAGTTTCTGCATGCTTTGCTGGGTACTTTATATTTTCCTTTAGGTAGACTTGACAATTTACAAACAATAGATTATGACAGAACCCCCTTAAATCTATACACACATGGAATAAATCAGGGCTCGTATTTCTAACATCTCTGTTTTTCTTACTTGAAATTCCAGAAGTAAAGCATACTCAAATGCTAGGTCTCCTCCATCAAAGAGGCAGAGTGTCCAAAAAGTTAAGATTCAAATCAATTCAGAGATAACTGATAAAAACAAGAATTTGGAAGCAGGGTCAAAAAATGTCCAGAAGGAACAGACCCAGGACAGAAACCAAGTAAAAATGCTTCTCTGTAAAGAAATCAGAAAACATTACAAGGAAATTTGAGCAAATACATAGCTAAAATACCCCAAACCTCAACTAAAGCCTTTGTGTTTTTGTTTTTGTTTTTTTTTTTTTCCAAACAGGTAAATAGCCATTTTAATTACTGCCAGGGGGCTGATGAAAAGGTGGCATCACAGGGCATGCACGCTAATAGAAAGGACTTATTTTTTCTGTGGTTCTAATGAAAGAGAAAGGGATGCCATAAGCCATGCTCATTCAAGGGAATTTGTCAGCTGACTATTATGGACACACAAAAAGCTAAGCATGGAGGATGTCCGTGACTAGAATCAGCTAACGCTGCCAGAGCTAGATTTTCCACTGTGCTTTTGTGACGACAGAAGAGCAAACAAATACTGGAAGCTGGGTGAAAAATGGCATGCAGGCATCACCACCTCCAAAACGCACAGAAGTCTCTCTCAGCAGAATGGAAGGTTAATTCCTAAGCAGGAAAGTGGGTGAAACGGCAAATTCTTTCATTTGCATGGGGTCTTTCAAATAAAATAAGTAAAATCTGCAAGGGGATTTACTAGGAATTATTATTTCAACAACACGAAGGATCTTTTTCCCGTATCTAGCTAATATTATTCAGGGTAAGTCTATGAAAAGCAATCATTTCACTGAAGGTAACCACCGTATCGAAAGGAGATTTTTAAAAGCACAGAGTACAAACCATACATATACTCAAAAAGTAACGAAGCACTGAACTTCCCAGTACAAGTATGCCTTTTAAAGCTATTAGCATGCTATTCAGGTTTACTCTGCATGAGCAAGAAATATTTAATCAAGAAGAACATACACTGTCTCTACACGCAGTAAGTAACATGGAATCTCAAATGAGAACCAGTCATGGTAAACTAAAAGCAGAAATTACCTTTGTTAATAGGTGCCCACGTACCACAAAAAACATCCACTTGTAGAAGTGTGTCATGTGGTAGCAAAGGATAATACAAACACAATGTTCTCTAAGGCAAAACCTCTACTCAGTCAAACAAAAAAGAAGATGCTGTAGGGCACCAGAAAGTTTCCCAGCGTTATACTTTAAAAAAAAAATTTCTTCTTCCTGAAAACATTTTGTGGCTATAACTTGGAAGAACCTTTTCAGATCTCCTGTTCAAACAAGAACACCAATATTAATCTTCATAGAAAGTAATTATTAGTTCACAGCAAAAAAAAAAATTGTTTTTTAATGTGAGTCGCACAGTGTCACAGTTGGTAGCAATATACTTCATTTACCTTGCAGAAACAGCCCTGAAACTAAGTTACCAACTGATTTCAGCAGAAGCAAACACAACGGTGAAATTCCAATTATTAAATCTTTTATTTATTCAAATAAAAAGGTAAATGGCTATGATTGGTTTTCCCTTTTTAAATGCAGGTGTACTGATGGCAGAATTACAGAGAAAATTCCATGGGGAGGAGACAGCACAAGTCATCTTGTGCAGAACACATTCCACATTTACTTCTCTAGAAATGTACCCTTCCACATTACAATCTACCACTTTACAAGAGATTAGCTATTAGATGTAAGCCTTTTGCAAACAAACTTTAGGAGTAGAATGGTCAAGTCATATCTGACCACCTCTGAAACATCTCAACAATCCAATAGTTAATATATTGCACACTGTGATCTTGATCCTACTTAAACGGACAAGAGTTACCACAAAGATTAGTAAGCATCTGATCATTTAATGTAAAAAAATATTGGTATTTTATGGTGTGCAGCAATCCCTTTTCATGAATTAATCTTGTATTTTTTACATTAGCTTATTGTAACAGTCATACCTGTTCCTAAAGAGTTCTTAAGAACCATTAAGCAAGTAAGATTAATGCCTCTTAGCCTTTTTTCAAAGGAAAAAAAGGCCAAATATGAACACAACCAACCTTTTGAATAATAATTGAGTCACACCATTCCACACTGCCCTCTGACCTATTCACAGCTACAAAATTAATAGAAAAAGTAGACCAGCAATTATTCATAATTTAAAAAAAAAATCCTTTTTACTGCATGAATTACATTTTATGTATTTTCAAGTAAGATTGTTCACAAAGGATGAATTTTACACTGTACATGTTTTTTGATGTTGAAGTATATACATACAGAGAAAAACACTGCCACAATGAAGACACTTAAATACCTGTACATTATTTACATTTTAAAATATTCTACACAGCTCCAAAGAGTCGGCATCATTTAGCTACGCACATTTCAAACTGGAGTGTAAAATGCTTACAGTTTTTTAACAAGAGATTTTCAGCATAAATGCTGCTTTCAGTTCTTTAGTAATTCAATGGATTCGGGTGTTAACTTTGTTCCATGCCAGCCATCAGTGACAAAGCTAAAGATTCCACTGTAAACCAAACCATAAAAAAAGTAGTTAATATTTGCATTTGCAGCATTCCACAAGTATGTGTTGCAATATTCAATTCTGTAGTTTAAAGGGAAGATACCAGTTTATTTCTTTAAATTGTAACACTTCAGTATTTAAGATGGTAAGACATTTTATGAATCTCTGACAGTTCAGACAATATTTCACCACTTTTATCATTAGTTATCCATTAGTTATGTCAGGTGGTAAGAACTGATAAGAAATTAGCTCCTTTGTTTGAAATACTGAGTACTGTACACAAAAAAAGGAATAAACATTGTGGGGGGTTATATGCAGTAAGACATTCTCACAGACGGTTCTTGCAGACAAGCTCTTGTAGACTGAGTAGCAGCTACGTCAGATATTACCTCTTTTAGAGACCTATTAGAACATGCATCTACACCCCAGCTAACCCCATTCAGCAGGTGCTCCCCTTACTCAAATAGGCACTGATTAGCAATTTAAACTAATATCAAGCTGCAAGTAGAAGCAGAGACATGTCGTCTTCTACTGTTTCTGCTACTGAGGAAGTAACTTCCAACAGACAGGCAGAGCCAAGAGCTCAGTGCAGTTGCAGCTGAGGCACCATAATACTCAAATTTTATCTGTTCAACATGTATCACAGCTGTCATCCAAAAACAACAAAAAGAATACTTTTCTATGCCCTCCACAACTTAGTTCAGTTCACTTATTTAGAAAACCGCTTGTCACTTGCTTAGCTATATCAGCATCCCTTCATCAAGAAAACAGGTAAACTGAAGATAGCTGCCATAAAAATAAAACATGGCACAATTACTCTAAAAAATAATGAAGTTAACTTAATAAGAAGTACGGCTTCATGTCCGTCTGTGAATACCTCACAAAATGAGGTTAAGATGTACTGACAAACATGAAACCAGATTAAAACGTAAATACAATCCTAGTAAACCTCGTGTCCCAGTATGCGCAGGTATGTGAAAAGCTTCGTGTACTTACAGTGAGGAAAAGAGCCTCGACAGACAGCTTTGTTGAGAACAGTTACAAGAAACATGTGACAGTTTTTAAAATCAGATTCCATCTTCTCTATGGATTCCATCCTACAAAACAGTTTAACAGAGGAATGCTTAACAGACTAGCACTATGTTATCTTCAAAATAGAACCAAAACTTCACAGTACACCACCAAATCACAGAACGATATGGGTTGGAATGACAAAAGTAATCTTTGCATAGCATTCTGGCTTGCACTTATGCCTGTGTATACTACTTCTAGAAAACCAGGGCAATTCTGACAAGAGCATCTGAGCACTATCACAACAGCATTAATTATTTTGTCATCTTAGAAATCTCTGCAATGACTAGGAGGAACCGTGTGCTTCCAACTGACAACTATTATTCCCATACAGCTTTGTATTTCAAGACACCCTTTCCTGGCTCCTGTTGCTTTAGAGCTCCTTGGGGTAAATCTACACTGCCAAATAAAACAGTGAAACCCACCCTGCTTTACTATCAGCTAACTCTTGAATTCCACTTTGGAGTGTGCCAGCTAGAGCTCACCAGAGGAGGGAGAAGATGTAGTTCACAACAGTCACTCCATTCTTCTTTCCCTGCTCTCCCAAGAGGATATAGATGACACTACATCAACTACGACCTTTTCCTGCTACAACCAAGAGCATGCAACCACATGCCCTGAGTTTCAGTCTTTATCAACAGCATTCACAAATTATTTCTGACACTTCAAATCGGAAAAGCGCTCAAAAATAGCAACTTTCTAATGCCACAGAAGAGTGGGATCCAAGTTCTAGGCATCGGTGCCAAAGAGAATTAGTTGTGAAAAACATGGATGTGAGCCAGCCCGCACCAGCTGGCCTCAGGGCCATGGATCAAACCCTGAGTGTTAGACACAGCCTTGGAGACTCGCCCACTATCATTTGTCCTTCAAACAGCAGGTTACACAAGCAAAAGTATGAAGTATAAATCGGGAGAGGAATGGTTGGAGAGCAGCCCTGCAGAAAGGGATCTGGGGGTGCTGGTCAACAGCAGGCTCAACAGGAGTCAGCAGTGTGCCCTGGCAGCCAAGAAGGCAAACCACATCCTAGTGGTGCATCAAACAGAGCGTGACCAGCCACTTAAAACAGGTGATTATCCCGCTGTATTCAGTGTTGGTGTGGCCTCACCTTGAGTACTCTGTGCAGTTCTGGGCCCCACAACTTAAGAAGGATGTGAAGGTACTTGAATGCATCTAGAGGAGGGCAGCAAAGCTGGTGAAAGGGCCGGAAGGAATGTCCTGTAGGGAACAGCTAAGGACTCTGGGTCTGCCTAGTTTGGAGAGAAGGAGGCTGAGGGACAACCTCGTGGCTCTCTACAGCTTCCTGAGGAAGGGGAGAGGGAGATGCTGAGCTCTTCTCCCTCGGATCCAGTGATAGGATGCATGGGAACATAGAATCATAGAATTACTGAGGTTGGAAGGGACCTTTAAGATCATCAAGTCCAACCATTAACCTACTCTAACAGTTCAAAGCTGCGCCAGGGGAGGTTGAGACTGGACATTAGGAAGCATTTCTTTACTGAGAGGATAGTCAAACCCCAGAACAGGCTTCCTAGAGAGGTGGTCAATACCCCATGCCTGTCAGTGTTTAAGAGGCATTCAGACAATGCCCTTTTATCAATATGCTTTAACTTTTGTTCAGCCCTGAATCAGTCAGGCAGCTGGACTGGATATCATTCTAGGTCTTTTCCAACTGAACAATTCCATTCTATTCTAAAAAAGAGAAGAGCAACTGATTCACAGGCCGATACAATAAACTTATCTTGTCATTACAGGTGGGTTTCTAACGTTAATCATGGCATGTAAGGAAGCACACATCTTTTCTAAAAATCCCAACTATGACACACATTCCACGTTATTTCTATAGGAAAGGATAGACCAAAACCAATTTCAGATTTTACCAATAATACAAAATCTGAGCATTTGAACTCATGGACTCAAACATTCTGCACGAAAATCTTGACTCCAAAGTCAACAGCAGAACTTTCATCGACTTCAACAGCTTCACATTTTTACAACAGATTTTTTTTTACAAAGGCTTCATAATTTGGACAGTTTATATTAGAAAAATAAGGAGGCTCAGAGATTAGATTTTTTTTTTTTGAAGAAAAACTAAAATGCATTGCCTTCTAGAATGAAGGCCAAACCAAATAATCCCACTTTTCATAAATCAATTAATGAACTGTCAGTATCTAGCTGCCTACAATTTTAAATCATCGCCAGGAAATATGATCATAAACCAAACCTGTGAACCTCTCATTTTACCATTACAAACAAATATGAAGGAAAAAAAAAAAACCTCTTTGTTGATATGCTCTAAAATCTTTGCAAACACTTAGAAGTTATATATTGGCCACCTTTGTAATTAAAAAATACTGAACATACACGACACAGGTGCATGAAACTTAGGTTCTATTTAAAATAAATTTCACTTTTGCTAAGAAATAGCAATTAGCCTCTGGTATCTGCTGTTAAACACTGAGAAGTGCTGTTATTTCACACAAAAAATATCTAGAAATCATATTCTGAGCTGTGAAATTATGACCATGGGGAATTTTAGATACATATACTTACTTCCAAGCCCCCAAACCAGCCTGCCAACGGTCTGCAAACATCAGTACTAAATTTAACACTTTCATTATAGCTTCTTTCACAAAGCTCACCTAAAATAACATTTAAAACAAAAGTAATAAGTCAGAGATTCTTTGTTAAGCATAATCATTTTCATTATTGAGCTGCAATACAAAGGTATCCCATGCCGTTTAATCTGATCTGTAAAAACAATCTCCCAAATACAATGAGATTCTTCCAAATTTAAGATGTGTTTTGTATTTGCTCTCTAATTTATTTCATGGCTATTTCAATGAGGACTATGCACAGACGGTATGTGGGATAAAACCTACAATCCTATCCATGTACCTCCACTTCCTGCCATACCAGTATGTATAAACCTCATTACATTACCAAGCCTCAGTTTGTTTAAATCCTCTGATCTCTTAAAAAGAGAGAGTCATATAAAATCAAATATAAAGAATTTAATTTTATCTTCTCTTCTTGATAGAATTGAGCTGAGACTTGCAAGGGGCACTGAATCTCAATGTTAAGTCTGGAAAAACTACCATTTCCTCAAGAGTACCTATTTATTGCTTAGTATGTATAAACTGCAAAACAGACAGTGTAATTAATATTAAACTACTTTCTTGTCCTGCTAAACTTAATATATCGCATATGCCAACTTTTTTACCCACCTTTTCTCTTAATAGGCAGCGATCATGGATTGTAGATAGATATCTGTAGTGAATCTTTATCAATTGATCTAAATCTTTGGCTTCTTCTACCTGATGCTGAAACTCCAAGCCAGTACTGTGAAGAATCTTAAGACAACAACCATAGTTATTAAATTCCATGTTGCACACAAGTGCTTATGACTGTCTTCCAATTTTCTTTTTATTTTTGTTTTTTTTTTTTAAGAGTTTAAAACTGCCTGATTCATTCACTCTTCCCTCTCAAATTTTAGGCTCACCCTCCAAATTATCATCAATCTAGCAAAAAAATTTGAGCTCTTCTCACAACCACACAATGACATTCCTCATATAAATAGAATTGCACGAGGGCAAACAGACTATCTTTGGGGGTGCTGATTTGGAGTATATTAATTTTAATATATTAATTATTAAAGGCAAAAAAGTCAATAGTAGAGCAGATATGAATCTACAGGCATTGCCTTTATATTTGAGTAGTCATGGATACACTTTTGGATCTGTGTACTAGAGATTTTTGAGAAGGATCCATCTAACTAAAGCGTCTGTAGTAACACTTTTATAAGCATAACAGCTCTTAAGAGAGAAACAGCTCACAGAAACCCATTTTTACATGACTGTCCTTCAGTCATCTAGCACAGTCAAAAAGAACTAATAATATCCAAAGATCAATCATATGCACGTAGAACTTCTAAAGCATTTTTAGAATTACTGATTTAAAACTGCCAAGTTAAAACTGAAATATGTTTAGCTCAAAATTATATTTTAAATGAAAATGAATACTGCATCCCGAGTTACAAGTTCATAATATAAATGAAACTGTGATATAAGACAAACCCTAGTCATGATGTAGTTGTGCAGGCTGTTGACAAAATGCATAAGTTTCACTCTTAAGAGGAACATGCGATGTATTTGTTGTTTTATACTTTCTGTTTGTGGTCCAAATAGAGGAAGCGTTCCTTGTTCTAATAAAGTTCCTTCCTTAACCTGGTGGGTTTCTGCAGCACAGACTAGTTCTAAAAAGTAAAAAAGCAGGAGTATTATATTGAAGTGCTTATGAGGACAAACTGTAGCTAAGTTATTACTTAAAACTGAAATTTGTTTTTTCTTATTATTCTGCACACGATACTGATGTAAGATTTTTCTTGCTATTAAGGTGTGTTATTAAATATAGTTTGACAGTTTGATAAATACTAGAACAGGAAATGCTATTTAAGAGCTAGAGATTATGTGAAGGGATAAAATAAAAAAAACCTACATTACACACAAATGTGTATACTATCTCCACAAAGGGGAAAAGACGTAAGCACAAAGACATACTCTTACACTTTAAGCAATAAAAACCCCACATATTTTTACGAAGAGAATTACTTAACTGATGGACAAAACCTAGATGAACCCATCAACTTTCTAATTTATTTTTCTGGGACATGAAGTGTGTATCCACTTTATATGGCACAGGAAGAGTATAAACATTAATCTGGTGAAGGAGACACTAAGCAATCTCTTTCTACGAACCCCAAATATTTAAATTGCAGCTTAGAAGTACATATTTCCCAACTATCTAGCTTACTCTTTCAATCTCAAATAGAGCATTTTTTTCATCTCACTTTCTTAAACTGTTTGCAAGGTATTACTTATAAAAACTTGGATTATACATAAAGCAAAACATTAGAGTGTCATAGACAGACCTTCTTTCAACAGAAAGGTCTGAAGAATGAAGCAACAAGTTTCCAATATAACCGACTAGACCTAAATCAAAGAGACAAAGGAAATGCATGAATAGTGTTGTCCCTGAGGCTGAAGTTAAAAACATGCCCTGCTTAATATATCTAATTTGCTAAGCTAATAGAGATTACTGTTTTATAGAATGAATCAAAATTCTAACTGGTTTATACTACTTACTGCAGAAAGCAGCAGACAATCTATACCCTTAGACCACCAAACAAGTTTTTAGACTATCTTTCATTTGAAGAAGTTTCTTACCATCAAATCGTAAAACATCTAGACTATACTTGGCCCACTTTATTTGCAGCAAGAGCAGAAAAACTTGATTGTAGATTTTTTGGCACTCTAAGCTTATAACTATATCCACAGGCCAAGGAACCTAAGAAGAGGAAAGGATAACCAAGACAGAAAATGTAAGTCACTTTAATACAACATTTCAAACCTGTTCTAGAATAAGAATTAGAGCAATATTAAATCACTACCTTGTAACTCAGTGTCAAACCATCTAAGGTGTGGACGGGGAGTTTCTTCTTTGCCGTATCAGCGCTTTCAAATGATATAGACAACCTACACAAGGGAACAAGTTATATAATTGGCAATAACCTATTTTCAATTAGTGGTTTAATTATTTTTTTTTTAATTTCCTGTTGCTAAGTACCAACTGGCTGATTTTATCTGGGGTACTTGGGTAGAAGAGATGACAACAGCTCAAAACTTCATTAGAACAGATTCTTTTAATGATTACGCAAAAATTAGTATTGTGCTATGCAAGTTTAGTACATTAGCATAGGCAAGTGAGAAAGAAACATAACTAAAACTGTATTTTGCAGGATTGTGCACATTACCTTGTACTGTCCTCTGGATAGCGTTGCCCAACTGCTTCTTGAAGTTGAACATTCAAGAAAGCAACATTCTGCCAAGTTTCCTTTTCTCTAATTTTGTCAAAAATAGATGTATAGAAGTCATACATGGTATCTCCAGCTTCAAGCAAGAAAAAGTTTCTCATTGCCTGCAAATATTCTACAAGCCTAAACAGGAACAAACATATAACATTTCCTCAGTCTTAATCATACAAGTGAAATCAAACACAACTGTTACAGAAATCTTAAAAACTCTTCACTACACGAACTCAGTATTGAACACAAACTTAATGACGTCCACAGTAAATCCTTTGCTTAACCCTCAGATAGCCTTCACATACATTCAAATAAAACAAAATAACCAGGCCGTTTTTTCCTGTAAGCTTGAACAGCCCCATTAACTTCAATGTAAATGCTTATCTTATTCAGCTATCTTACAGGCTAGGTAATTCTCAGAAACAGCTTAGAGTATGGAAATCCCATCCCTCTCTCTAAACAGCACTTAAGGAAGGAGATGAAATTTCAGGGAGAGTTCTGTCTAAGAAGAAACTTTAACATGGAGCCCCAAAAAATTACAATACAGATTTTCCTTTTCTAATAAAGTAGGAAGAATAGTACCGCTACAACTCTTACAAGAACCCTGACTATAAATACACTATTTCAGACAGATGAAAAGCACGACAACTTATGAACACCTGAAAGGTAAAAGGAATAAGCCATTTTAGTCCAAGTAATAGAAAAATATTGCATAATATTCTTTTGTCTACTCCACATTTTATAGTATCAGAACTAAATCTCACATTAAACAAACGAATTCTGACTTCCTAAGATTTGTCTTCCAGTTTCAGATGACAACGCTATTAAAAGTACTGTTTGAAACAATTTCTCTGTTGAACATCCACTGCAGACAAATGATAGCTTTGCTGTGGATTTAAACTAGACCAGGTTTTAACCCGGAATTCTATCATGTTAGATCCCCCTTTTCCTCCTTAATGATTTTATCATTATTATCAAATTGGAGCAGAAATACAACATAAAATTCCACCTTTTAGTATACGGCATACCACTGGTAATGAAAATTAAAAAAAAAAAAAAGAAAAAAAAGGAAAACCATATCTACTTTCTTACCTATAATCCTTCTTTAAAGTTTGCATTAGATTACCACAGCATTCTAAGTATTGCTTGTCTATGTGTGGATAGAGGCAAGACCTCAACGTCAGTTCAAAAGTCTGGCAGGTCACTGATTCTGAGGATCTATCCACACAAACATCCCCACCAGTAAACTTCTCGTGAAAGTCACTCTGTTCCAAATACAATCTTAAAAATAAAACAAACTACTTAGGGAAGAAGGTTGATAATTCATACAATATATAAAACCAAAATGTCATACCTTCCAAGACTTCAATCGAAATTGGATCCTTTGCCCTAAAATACATGGTGTGGAAGTAATAAAAGCTGTTTCATAACTATCATACATATTAAGTCTATTAAGTGATCCTTCATACTGGTGTTGTATGACCAGGCATAATAATATCAAAAAGGATGGCATACAAGTAATCACATAATTGCTCAAGGACTAATTCTGAAAAAAGAATGCCAAGTTCTAACACTATACAGCTTAATAAACAAATCCATTACCATAGGAACTTTTAGAACTATAGTGTTCATATATAGCAGTCAGATGAACTTCCCAGGAAAGAAAAACAAAAATAAAGAAACAAAGTAAAAATCTGAACAACAATAAAAAAAGCAAAACTCAACAACAACAAAATAACAAACCAATAAATAAAAAAATAAAAACAAAGAAAAAGCAAAAAAACCCCAAAGCACCACCACAAACACAGAGAATTGGTTTGAGGCACCTTAAATATAGGGTGCCTATATATTATCTGTCATATTATATCATAGGAGGAGAGCATGTACAGTCTACACTTGCTAAGTTTAATTATTTTGTCACAGAAAATATTAAGTAATAATAATAATTCGTAAAAAGCTGCTCGCTAGCTGAATCCATCGTAAGAGGAAGCCCAGCTTGTAGCAGCTATCGCCATTATAGACTGTATGAGTCAGACACTGAATTAATCAGTTTTGACAGACAGAATACTCCCAATGAACAAGGGAAGTAATAGTCTTATCTACTATTAATTATGATTTTTTTAAAAACAAATTCCTCCTAGGGTTGAAACGAAAACATGAAAATCACCAACTAGTTATTAGGAAAAACATAAATAGCTATTTCTTATTTGAAATCACAAAATAAGTAAGATTTTCAGAGTTCATCTTCCCTGCTAATTTCCAAGACACTAATAACCTCTATATGACTGCCCTCATTATGAAGAATGAAAATTTTTTATGCAATTAAGATTAATTTTGAAAAGCTTTTAAAGTTAAATTACTTCAGCACAGCACAACTGAAGCTGCATTCTTTAAAGAACATACTTGGTGCAAATCAAAGACATTGTGTACAAATTTCAAGCAAATACACTTAAAAGTTTAGATTTTACAACAGCATTCACTATTAAAACACTTATTTGCTAAAAGCCTGTGGCAGTAAAGACTATTTCCATTTTCTACCCTAACAGATGCGAGTAGCAGATTCTTCATTGATTTTAATTGTTTTTCTTTAACTAAGCATAAGGGTGGTGTTTACTTAGCGTCTGTCACTGATTGTTCGTGCTCTTTTTTATTCTGCCCTTACTTGTTTTCAGCAGCAATAAAAATTTGGTCTACTAAATGTTACCAGGCAGAACATTGCTCTCAAAAATACAGCAGGAAGATCATTCATTACCTGGCAAAATTAATAGCCAGCAGTGGGTCATGGACATCATCCAGTTCCAAGTGTCTTTCTGCTATAGACTGCATCTTTATCAGGCTCTGCTTTGTGGCCTGCTGTTCTGTAATAATATCAGGAACAGACTCTTCTCCATGCCGCAGGCGAGACTGCACCGATTCCAAGAACAGTGTATACAAACTCTTTCGTTCAGCATCTAAATTGGGCAACATATTCCATGGTAAGATTCTGTCCTAATAGAAAACATAATCTGAACTAAAGAACTCCATAGTCCAACATTTACTTGATAACTTTCAACATCCTAACTTTAGGCCCCTATTCAGAAAAAAAACCTCAAATACATATTTAACTAAGTATTGCTAAAACAGTAGGACTAGTCCAATGGCCAAAGTCAGGCATATGCTCAAACAAATTGCTGAATGGGTGTCTGAAATATGAAATATTTATGAGACTGTTAGAGAACTTTCTCCTTCAGATGCAAAGGCAGCACCTGAAACAACCCTGCAGTACTCACTAGAATAGATTATAGTCTCACATCAAAGGGAGAAATAAACTAGAGACTCTCCAAAATCATTTAACTATCTCTACTTCTAAACATAAAGAAACAGCAAAACCAAAAAAATGTATTATGTTTCCTAAAAAAAAAAAAAAAAATAATAAGTATCAAGATTGGTTGCACGCTTGTGCACCAATGTGCACACTCTTAATGTTTTACAATCATTCAAGATAAATAACCCAAATATCTTTCGTCTAATTATTAGCAAGCTTTTATTTAAAAAAAAAAAAATGTTCCACATGCTATCTCAGAATTATTCAACAACTTAGTAATGGAAAGCAACTATTTATCACAACAAAACAGCTTTTCTATTAGAACATAAAAGTTGTTTTTGTTTGTCTCATAACAAAAAAAAGTCTTGCAAGCACATGAAGACAAGTTTAAGAAAAATTTAAAGCAATAAAAAGCAAAGAGAACACTCAATCTTTATTCACTCTGCTCTTTTCACTTATTTGCATTGGAAGAGTATTTTCAATCAGACCTGAAGTTATCAAGTCACGATACTGACATTCAACAGGGAGCATTGTATTATTCTAAAACCATGGGAACACTACTACACAAAATATGCCCAGGCTGTTAGACACCTTAAGGCATGACAGTCCACAAACTGACATCTCACCTCTTGACGCGGCCTGCTGCGGAGAGCCATCTTTGCATTGAAGATTCTTCAACAGCTGCATGGATTTTCCAGCCATGATGATTTGCTTTAGCACAGGTTTCAGAAAAGAGACCATAGTGTGTTGCCTGCTTGAAGGGGCCTGATCACTTCCAGAACTGGCACTAGCATTATCACTCATCTTCTCTTCATTCTCTGTCTTCTCTGACACACTATATAATGTGTAGGTAGCATACCAAAAATCTCTGTGATTTACTGGAACATTTTTGTTTCTGTGAAGAAATAAAAACCTACTTTCATTGCCACCTTTTACCTCCTAGATCCTACAGCAGGTTTTGTATTCATACTTGCACAGCATGCATGTCCAGTATCAGCGTCCCTACCTCTGAATGATAAATTCCTTTGCAGGATCAAACAAATTACCATGGACTATCCACTCATCCACTGTCTGTAAGTATGGCCTCACAGTTTCAACCCAGAGAGAGAACAGAAGGGATACCTGAATTTAAAGAAACAAATAAAAAAGAAAGGTGTCTGAATGTTTTTTACAATAAGCATTAGAAGCAACACGGCAAAGCCTAGCGTCTTAATTGTACAATTACAGTTTTTAAGATATACATACACATAAAATACACTACACTTAGGGATTTTTAAAGATGCCATATTCAACTAAAAATTACAGCTTCAGTAGTTTTAATGGAAGCACTCATTGTGTATGCTTCCTCGTGTTACTTTTTGTCATTGCAGTTCAACCCAAACAGCAGTTTTCTTTTTTTGATTCCAGTCTAGTATCTCTTAAGCCATAAGCGATAGCCATAAAACACTCAGTGGTTTTCTAATGCAGAAAATGGAAAACAAAAGGATATCTACTGTATTTTTACTAGTATAATCAAGAAGTTACTGTAAAAACCCAAACCCTTACGCTTCAGCATTAACTGAATTATGCAACTGTAGAAATAGAAGGAGGGAAAGCTATTGCAAATCTCCCTCTTTCATAACAGCTTCTGGTTTCTGATTTCCCACAGTTCCTCCTCACAGTCCTAAAAATACACTGCTGCTGATTTCCTCATACATCTGACTGTCCAAGTTGACTGAACTCATGCCAGAAAACGGTAATGCATTATGGCTATCAAATTTGTCCTCAATCCTTGGTAGCTGAAGGCTAGTGTACTCTATCACCATAATAAAGTTACTAAATACTCCAGTGTGTCGTTCTATTAAGGAAGGAATGACTTCCCCTACCGTTTGCTCAGATGCTTCTCCAACACTGTCATGTTCAAGAATAGCTTTGTAGAGAGTATTAAGCAGATGAGATGCTCGTACAACATTTCTAGTGTCAGGTGGCACTTCTGCTACTCCTGTGCTGAAAACTTTGTGAAGCACCTTCAGCTGTGCCAGTCGGGGAGCCAACTGATCTATTACTATTGAAAGTGTGACTGTTTTATCTGGGAAAAAAAAAAAACCAAACCCAAAGTTACATACAGGTAATATCCAAAAGAAAAATCAAATTTTTGTCAATGTTATTAATGAGATTTTAAAATGCAGCATGGCTTCTTTCACAGTTTCAAAACGTATCTGCAGAATGTTCTGCATGTTTCCCTCTTCTACAAGTTTCCTTGTGTGCCCCCCTCTTGTAAATTTTCCCTTGCACTGTACCTTTGTTGATTATGCATTTTTCAATTTCAGTAAGTTCTTCTTTAAAGCTAATGAAATATTTATACAAGGCCCACATAAACGCTTGATAGGTTCTGAACGGGGCTTCGGTAGTTTTCTTTGGAGTGGAAACTGTTCCATGCATTATGTTTTCTGGGCTGTGTCCCATCACTTCATCAATAAACTTCTGTAGTCTAAACACAACTTGACCATACGCTGCTATCTGCTCCAACACAGATCTCAGGCAATTCTAGAAAACAAAAAAACCCACAAACTTTTTAGAATAATCTAATAAAAATTTCTATTTAATAAAGCCTAAAAATTAAATTACAAGAAATTTCTATGAATTAAAATATAATAAAATTCTGCCATCTCTATCACTTCATCACATTCTTATTTATGGGAACAGCCCATTCAGTTTTATTAAGTCAGATGTGTTTTGACTAAATTGAGAACAATTGTGGAAATTCAGAAACAACTTACATGGGTTAAATGAGTTACAATAATATCATTCCTCACAGCCACTTTTCCATCATTCAGCTGAAATATAAAAAGCTTTTTCACTCCTGAAAGTAGCCTTGAAAAGAAACAAAGAGAGCAGTAATTTTTCACCCTTAACAGACTCATAATTATATAATTAGTAAGACAATTAGGTCTCCCTTGCCTAAAAGTTTCTTTTCTTCAAATAAAAGGGGACCACAGACCAACTATGATGCTAATGGTACTGTAAGTCGTTGCCAGAACAAGAACAATAAAACACTGGCATCACATAAACATCTCCTGAAGTTCCTTTCCAGTTGAGATAATTTCCAGCTATAGGATGATTCAAACATACTTTCTAAATTTGGACACTATTAAAAATCCACATGGGCATGGTATGAACAAGCTGGTTCTTCTTAACAGTTAGACTCAAAGAATCAAGGCATACAAGTAGTAAGCTACTTCTTTGAGAATCTGAATGGTTAACACACATAAGCAGCATCTTTACTGTCAGCAATGGTGCAAGCTAAAAGTTCAGACTTTTTGTCTTTGTCTGACCTTTATGTCAGACACAACTTCAAAGATAAATCTCTCCTTTTCTTGAGAGAAATACTTAAAGATAAAATACAAGCTTTTTAATGTTGCTCTTACCAAAGAGTTTCCCGTATAACCTGAGTTTCAGTGACTAGCGTTCTCTCTTCCGGCACATATAAAGGATCGCTGGTGTACAAGTGATGATCCCTTAGAAAAAAGGAAATTAAAACAATTTAATGGCTGAAATAACAGCTGAATCACCTGAAAGTAAGAATCAGCAATAATCTTAAAGCTCCATTTTGTTCTAATTATATCTGAGTAGATTCAACATTCATGGGTGCATTTTAAGTATATAAACAAAAGCAAGAGTTTGTTTTCATATTGTTAAGCAAAATACCATGGAAAGCATATCTAGCTGGAAGTTCACGTACCATCTAGTCATACATTGCAAGACAAGAAATTAAGTAGCAAATACCTGAAGGACTGAATCTAGGTTGGTTTGGGTTTGTTTTTGGTTGTTTGGGTTTTTTTTTTTTAATTTTTGATCCTTGATTATTTTATTATTTCACATTCAATGCTCTGAAAATTTACAGAGTTCATTTCTGTTAAAAATACTAAGCGAAAAAGTAAAATATCAATTTCCCTAACCCATGTAAGAAAATGCACACTTTAGCCTAAAAAGTTCACTTAAGAAATGGAAACTTTCACAGCCACCTAAGAATTTTCCTTTATGATCTGGTGTTATGCGGTTCTTTGTAAACCTTCCACAGCATTTTTCATAACTGAGTGAAGTATAGAACAATTATTTGCATATTTAGTATTTTGACTCATTAATATCATCAGTGGCAAAATTTATGTAATCATATCCAAAATTCAAAAATCGAAATAAAGAAATACCGGTTAGATATCATAAATATATAACACACATCTGCTAACAACATTGCAACAGAAACAGTATTGCTTTATTTTTGTAACCCATTAGCTAATATTCACTGTACATTTTAGTTCATAACTGGCTAGATAACCAACTGACACCAAAATAAATTTAACTCCTTGATTAAGAAATTAATTAAATTAAGGAACCAAAGACAAACCTGGTCTGTATTACTGCAGTACTGATACATCAGAATTTGGCACAGAGGAAAGAATCAGACTTTTTTTTTTTATTGAACTCTTCTTTCCCATTTTCTTTCCAAAGCCTCAGTGGATCACAATGATATACTGCTTTATGTTCCTTCCCCACACAAAATCCGTGTTTAAGACTAACTTTGTAAGGGAGGCACCAAAACCAAAAAGTTAAGCTTTAGAGAACTCCTCATTTCCAGCACCACTTACAACCCACCTGTATTAGTTCCTCAAAGACAAACAAAATGCAACAATAAGATTTGCTTCTTTGAAAAAGGAAAACAGTCTCTCCGATATGACAAATGTAATAAAAACTAAACAAAAAGAAAATAATCTATTAATTGAAAAAACAGCTTGTTTGTTCATCTTATTAATTTGTACCTTTTTAATTCCAACTAAATCACTAATAACTATACTAACTTTATGCTTCCACAGTAAAGATGCTTAATAAAGTCATAATTTTTCATTACATGCCAGTAAGAAATATGTAAGCGATGCTGTTTTCTTACCAGACTGCAGCTAGGTTGGAATGCAAGTGCAAACTATGTGAAAAACGAGGAGCTCTTCCTGTCCAGTACTGAGGAACTACATGCTGCTCCAGCCAGCTGCGGGCATCAGGTTCACCAACTGTGAAAACACGTGATAGCTGGTGAAGTATTTTTATTTATTCAGGAAATGCTTATAAAACATGGGAAAATGTTATTAATAAGCCTATCCACTCAGCTGCAGAATCACAGATCTTTTCAAATAAGTTACTATTGGCAACTATTTACACTTTACTGCTCTAACATATATGCTATCATGCACAAATCCATTTACATAGAAACGCCTCATCTCCTAAAAGCTGAAAAAGCCTTAAACAGTAAACTTGGAGCTTTATGTAGTTTCCAATTCTTCCTCGGAAAACGTGCTTCTGTCTCAGGCAATTCGCAAATAATATATACAAAATCAAGCTAACTTAAAAAATAAACTGCCAAATATCACCAACTTCATCACTATGTTCCTTTTTACTATGCATTTAGTACATGACCTAAAAAGGTTTTTATTTCCTAAATGTGAAAGCTTTACCTAACCCCAGTTAGACAGCTACTGCTTATACAACCTATGAACATCATCCAGTCTTCCTACACAAGGTACTATGCACAAATACACAGCTAGAGTTGATACTCCCTGAAGCTATTCAAGAGTAAGCCACTAGTTTTTAATTACATAAAACTTTTTTTTTTCAAAATGCTTCATACTCAGAACCAAGTCAAATGTTTCTGTCATCAATCAAATTTTGTTTCAGCATTCTGATACTTAATAGTAAAAAATTACATTATATCCATACAACTACATTCTACATTTACTGCATAAAGTTTTCATATCTACATTGGAACATCCATATCTATTTCTACAGAAATCAACACAAGTCTTCTCCATTAGCATCAACAGAAATCAGTTCAAACCTTTCATATTGCTTCTTTATTGTTAAAACAAGCAGTAGTGAACAATAAGGTGCACCTTAAAACTACAATTACAAGTCTAAAAAATAACACCTCACTACAGAATAATAAATTAAGCCACATTAACTTGCTAAATTTGAGTATGTATGACCATACCAGAAGAATTATAGCTTATTCTAACCTTTCCAGGAAACATTAGGTACTGTTTTCTTATTTGGATCTTGGTCTTCTAAAGGTGTCCTGTCCACTTGAATACCCGAGTCCTCCCTGCTTAAAGGCTGAGTATCTTCCTCCTCTTCACTTTCTCCAGACCAATCCTATTAGGTGCAACAAAACCCGGAATGTTTCAGTACAGCATAACAAACAGATCTATATTCACTTCCTATTGACCTGAGAAGCCGAACATAAAGTCTTACATTCTTTCTGCCACTGTAGAGTAAATTCAGGACACTGAGTCTAACACAACTGTCTGCCAGAGACTGGTTTAAGTTATACATAACGTTAATATCCAGACAAATGAGACAACTGGAAAAAAAAACACAGAACTACCAAAAAGTTATGATTAGGAGTAGTCAGGGGTCAGCAGGAAGATCCAGTTTAATTGCAGGATTAAGTCAAAGCATGGTGAAGAACAAAAGCATTTGTATTACTATTACTCTGCTTGGGTCTGTGTGTATTTCATGGTATTAAGTAAGAAGCAAGGTATCAGGTAATCCTATGAGGATCATACAAATCAGGTCTCCAACATACTTCAAACCAGTTTATACAGTTGGCGTTTTTTTACCTTAAAAAAATTACTTACTGGTGTATCTACTCCTGGTCCAAAGTAAATTTCTTCTCCTTCCATCAAATACTTTCCCCAATCAAACTCTTCTTCCTTTTCTAAGAGAAGTATAAACATAAAAATAGTAAGTATCATATAACTATTACTTCCTTTTCCTCTAAAAACATTTTCAAAGCTAAAATTACGTTGTTACTCTAAATCAAATAAAAGGCATTCCCTTACACCTCAGGTTACACCACTGTTCCTTTAACAAGGTTATACATTTTCAGACATGTAAATTGTGACATACCGACCATGTATATTCCTCATTTATTAATTCTCAATTTTGTTGCTTATACACTCAAAATATGCAACATAGTGTGCCATAAGCACATTTATCTGTACTATGTTACAGTACCCTATGCTTCAATCTTGAAAAAACATGCAAGAATGCAACATATCATTTATTGTGGCTAGTCCCATTTAGCTCAGTGGAAACATTCTAAATGTATAATTACTCTCCAAAAAAGACACCACATACCCATGATGTGATGTGTAATACTTTTAAAAATAACAATCACACTTACAATATATTATATCTTAAACATGAAGCTTACTCAACTGTAATTAGTGTTGTTTGAGATAACCTCTTCATATTCACATTCCTGGAATGGGCTGAAAGTGCATTCAAAACACCGCCGAGGGAATGTGCAGAGATCATTCAAAAAGGAATCTTAAGATGCAAGATTTTCTTTAGGTTAGTCTGAAATATTCTTCTTTCAGTCTATGATACAACACTGTAAACAAATGGGGGATGGTATCCACTCAAACTTAAGCACAAGCCTGATTTTTAGGCACTGAGTGAAATAGTCCTACTTTAGAAAGCAGGCAGCTGGGATCTCCCTCTGGAAACCTTTCCTTAACTACATAGGGAACGTAGGAATTTATGTCACCAAAGCTGTTTCAACAGAACTCCTACTGAGGTGCAAGACAGAGACCGAGGACAGAAACCTGCTGTCTTTGAGCACATAAGCACTGCTGAACAGGTGGACAATGTTAATAAGTGACAGTGGTACAAGACAAAAAGAGTTCCCAAGGTACTCTGGTGTCTGGAAAACTTCCTAAGGCGATGTAACATAAATGGGGGTAGGAAAGATTTGCAGGCTATTTTAAATGTATACGTCATAAAAAGAAAATCAATAAAGCACCTTGAAGTGAAGGAGATAACAAAATGAAAAGAAAAAATGTCCTTCTTATCAGATTGCATTAATGGATTGCATCTTTTATTAGCAACATAAACATCTTGTAAACTTACCCACTTCTTTGTCTCTTGGTTTTTCCACATAGGTGGTGTTGGATGGAGAATCAGACAAACACAACAGAAGAGACAGTATGGAATAGTGTGTATCTGTCTTTAAAACACATTTAAAAAAAAAAAAAAGGCAAGTCAATGAGTAGTCTAAAAGATTTTGGTTAGGAACAAACTCAGTCTATTATCTGCAGGGAAGCTCCACATTAGTTCCCATTCCCCAGTCCTGACTACAAAAAGAATATCTGCAACAGGATACTGAATGGTTTTTTTTCTCTTTTGCCTTCTAATCAATATACAAATACTTCAAAAGTAGCCACAGCATAAGATGCGTCTTACTGAGCTGATAATCTAAGAATATGAAAAAGAGATAAGAGGAACTCTGAATTACTATGAAAGTAAGAAGTCACCGGAGGATAAGGGATAATGGACAGCTATATTAACATGGATGAGGCAGAAGGACACAGGTAATAGGCCTGCAGGAAACCAAGTCTTAGTTCTCTTATTTGTATGGCTGATTAATTCAAACAGAAGCCAAAATGAAGTTAGCTAAAACACTTTGCCAAAATCTCTGTATTTTAAGATTATGTTCACATTACTTTCCCTCATCTGAACATCTACACTCCAATATTGCACTAATGCAGTTGTGAAACAGAGGCCTTCAATCAGGTAAGAATACTGTGCCAAAACTGGTATGCTGCACAGACTGGTGTTATGGTCTATTCCCTAATATCTGCTTACAGCACAACCATTTCTTCCTAAAGAAAGATTTTTCTTTGGTCTGATTCTAACTTTCCAAAGTTCTTCAGCAGACCATTTCATATCTAGACATGTGGAGATTCTGCTGTCTACATCCTATATACTTTGACACATGCATACACACACTTAAAGTGCTTTGGGAATAAGATCCACTTCTATTTTATAAAAAATTAAATCTCAAATTTCTGATAAAGCAGCATCATACTCATCTAGTATATATGGAATCTAACATGTTCCTATTGAACATTATTGACTATACAAAAGTTTGTCAAAGAACACAAGTAGGTTGTTGACAAAAATCACACATGCGAGCTGGTGTTTCACTTACCAGTCATAAAACTGGGAAGACTGAGTATTTATCAGTTACATGCCACTGCTAAAAACTAAATGCAGTTTAACTTCCCAAATATGAGATATTATCTATCTCCAACTATACCCCAGCTGCATTTTCAAAAGGAAAAAAAGAAAAAAAAGGCTCTTTCAATTCTTATGATACTTGCAACATGCAAGTATTAAGTACTTGCTTCAGCTTCTGTTTTGGTTTGTTTGGTTTTAATTTTATTCAAGTCTCAAAACAAGTACAACTTTTCAAAAACTAGAGTACAGTATAATCACTGAAGATATGTGTAAGCTATTTAGGGTTGCAGATCTTTCCCCACAAATGAGAGGAAACCTAGAACAGTGCAAAGAAAGGTAAATGTCAGTTCAATGAGAAGTAAAATTGGACTACAACCCAAAACACACAGCCTTATTTAAAAATATCATTATACAATGCACCCCTCTTAAATCACAAGCTTAAATATTCCAATAGCAGGAACTTTCAGTTTTCAAATATCAAATTTATTATTAAACAACCACACTGGAAAGTGTCTTAAGTGAAACTACTTTTGCCATATCCATCCAGTCCATATCTTAAACTGATTTGATACAAAGTGTATCCAGGTGAAACACAGTCTCAATAAGAAAGCTACAAGGCAAGAGCGCTGGATTTGGAAATACTAAAATGGAAACTTCCAGATGCATTACTCAATGTGAAAAAATGGGGCAAAGAGTAAGAACTGCTCAGTTAGCCATTGTTTTAGAACAGATGGGAACCTAGATACATTTAGATTCTAGCTGCAACATTTGAACAATGTTGACCATAAAACACCTGCTCTACAGTGAGAAGATCTCCTTTAAGTCATGGAAGTCCACATGCTGAAACCCTGACAGGACAATAAACACATTTCTAAAAAAAAAATGGGGAAACTGAAGAATACAACCCTGAAAATCCATAACCTGAACAGCAACTGTAAGCCCACCACTAAGTCATCTGAGATTTCCAACACAACATTAGAACTGAAGTCCCCATCATTAGTACAAATATAAGGGTGCTGGGGAAAAAGAACAAGGAAATCGCAACACACATACCTTTGTTTCTTCAATACTTGGGAGTGGTGAATTCAGAAATTTCTCTGTTAGTCTTTTCCAGCTTGCAGCTTTTCCAAGGTCAGAATGAACTATCAACTTTTCATGTATTCTAATAACAAAAACAGTATCAAAAATGCTTCAAAAAAGTTAACTACTCCGTTATTAATCCATAATCATAAAACTTACCCTTCTATCGTCCTCTCTACTTTGTGACTGTTCACATCAAGAAAACGGTGAAATCTATGTAAGAAATCTGTATTAGAATATGTTTTAAAAGGAAGCTTAAGCAAGGAAGAAAATAAAGCTGATTTACATATATGAGGACAACATTATTAGTTTAATAATGCATGCTTAATTCAGCAGCAGCATTAAACATCAACAAAATTTAATCTCAGTGTCTCTTAGCTCAAGAAAGGTTAACTACAATTGACCTTAAAGATGGAAAAATGGAATGCAGATTACATTTAACTAGTACTTTAAGCTGAATGGAAAACTACTACCATATCAGCAAACTAAGTAATTAAAGTACACTGGCAGTTAAGCCAAGTGGAGCAAAGAGACCAAGAACTGTATTATCAAAGGCATCTGTGTCGAACGCACAAAAATTATCTGGGACTTGCATCAGTAGCACAGGCAAAACAAACACCCACATGGGAAGGCCTCTCAACCCAAATGAAGCTCCTTTATATGAATACTAAAGAAGAACGCCTAAAAGAAAACACAGCTTAATCAAAATGAAGAAAGATACCACCAAAGGTAGCAAGTACGGGGACAAAATAAGAACTTATGAAAGGTTAAGATGGATTTTGCAGAAGAAATTAGAGTCAGGTTCTTCAGTTATATAGAGAGAAAAAACAGGGACTGGGATATGACAGCAGTGAGCACAAGGTAAAGATACTCTATACGTAGGCCGTCAAAGCCAACCTAATATTACCTCAGCTTCCAGCAACAACTGTGCAGAACACAGGGGTAAATCTCTCACGAGCACAGAAAGAAATTAAAACTGTTGGATCTGAATCAGGAGTTAAGCTAAATGGACTGAAGTTGGAAAGACAACCTAAAACACAGCAATGTCAAAGTAATGAACTAGAAAATGAGACTGTAAGGCATGCAGCAAGGATTTTTACTAAGTTTTACTGGAGGATGAAGACATGTATGTATCAAAGAAAAGAAAAAAAGACTTTTTTAACTACACACTGATTAGACTGATTTCAGCTGTGTGTAAGGCTTTGGAATAAAAGCACAATAAAATTTACTAGGTAACTGACATTTAGTCTAAGAAAATGCAGCTCATCTCATCTATCACAGCACATCCGCTTACACAGGAAATCATTAGTTCAAATGGAAAATGGTGGCAAGTACAAGAACTGGAAGATTTAGCACTTAAAGCTTTAATTAATTACCTTAATGCACACAAGCAAAAAAAGTTTCCATTTTTTTAGCAAGTTGGGCACATCATGAATAGAACTTAAATTGCTAGATGGAAAGAAAGAGATGAATCTGAGAACTACAGCACATAACCATCATCAAATCTAACAATAGAAACCACAAGTTTCACAAACTTGAAACTAAGAGAGTTTCTACTAGAACATAACGTCTCACGGTTTGGAAATATGATATTAGTCCATCTCAGGCTGAAGTCCCACACACATTTCTTAGACAACAATTTTGGCATAAAAACCTTCCTCTTCCTGACCCTCCCTGTCAAAACATGTTGTCAACCGTCCATCGCTGTCTCTATTTTCCTGCTATATTGTTTTAAAAAAAAGAAAAAAAATCCAAGCCAACAATTCTCCAGTCTAAAAGAGCACACAGATACACAAACAACTGGGTCACCAGAAGAGAAGAGATGTCACAAGAGGAGATGGAAGACAGGGTGCGTTTACCTGGCTCAAGAAACCCTGCTACTGTTACCAATCTGCAGACTCAGAATAACAGCTGTTATAAGCAACTATTTTGATGCAGCTACAAAATCAATAAACGCAATCCTATAATGCATTACACAAAATATTTCCAGCAAATATAAAGAATAGGGAGACAGCAGTTACAAATACCAAGTTCCTACATTCCCAATGAATACAACTAGCCTCCTCAAAATTCAGCAAAGAGTTGAACTTCTCAGAACACCAGCTACAGGTCATACCCAGCTCTCCCGCACCTCAGACTCACCTTTGGTGTTGACCAATGGCCACCTGGTTATTAAAATAGTCCTATTTGAGCCTATTAATAGTCAGGATTCACAGCCTGATGGTGCAATGCAGTTATGCTATTTCTCACTCCCCAAAAATGAACTTAAACAGCATTAAAAACTTAAGTAGCATTGATTTTAAATGGATTAGGTACTTGCTGCATTAAATTAAGCAAGTAGATAAGACTCCAAAGAGGCAGCAGTTGGTGACAGTATGGGAAACTAGAAACAGATCATGTAAAAACTGGCAGCAGACACTGAAAAAACTGTCGTAACTGAAAAACAGCATGCAAAACTTTAGTAAGGACATTTTACATGTCAGTGTAACAGAATTAACAGGATCTAGATAATACATATTACAGATTAATAAATACTATGCTTATGACGAGCTGAAATAACACCAAACACACTATTTTCTGCAGCTTTATAACCTTTCATACAAGCAGCACAATATTCTTGGCCAGAAGCTTTATCTTGATTTGGTGGAGCTCTCTTTATTTGTTCCTTACACGTACTGATTATTTCTTTACTTCCCTCCAATAAACAGAGTTTTGGATGGCTAAATGAAGATGTTGGAAGGTACCTTTCCACGGGCCAGGAGAAAAGCCCTGAAAGGCCAAGATTTAGAAGTGACGGAGGGACAGCCACCGGCCCTCAGACAGGGACTGGCAAACGGCCCCCGGTGCCACCCCAGGCACCCTGCAGGGAGGGGACGGCAGGACACGGCCCTCTACCACACCCCAGCAGCCACAAGCACCCCGCCTTGTTCCCAGGCGAGCGGGCGGCCGCGGGTCAGACCGCACTCCCTCAGCCCAGAGGAGGGGGCCCAGCCCGGCGCCGGCTGCCGGCCCCTCAGCGGCGCCAGTGGGCCCCGGAGGGAGCGGGGCGGAGCGGCCCGCTCCTTCTCTCGCTCGCTCGCCCCCAGCCCCGCTGCTGAAAGGCACCGTCGCAGCCGCCGAGCTTCTCCCCGGGGGCGGGCGCTGACCTGAAGTTGGACCAAGCGAAATTCAGCGCCGTCTGGAAGCGGCCGCCGCCCAGCTCCTCCTCGGGCAGGCCGGTCACGCTGCGCACCAAGGCGCGGACTGCCCGCTCCTGCTCCTGCTCGAACCGGCTGCGGTGGCCGGGCGAGGCTATCGGCGCCGCCATGGCCGCGGCGGCGGCCGATGAGGGGCGAGGAAGAGGGCGGGGGGGGGTGAGCGACACCTCTGGGAGGCGCCACAGAGCCTCCCCTCGCCGCCGCCGCCGCACTTGTCGCGAGACTTCTCCGTGACTTCTCGCGAGAGCCGGACTCCCGCCAGGGCCTCGGGGGGGGTGCGCGTGCACATGCGCAGAGCGGGAGAGGGGCCGTCGCCTGGCGGTGCTGTGGCGGTTGGAGCCGCGAGGGGCTCGGCAGCAGCGGGTGGGGGGACGGTGGCTCTTCGGCCCCACTTCTGCGGCGTCTTCCTGTCACGGAAATGTCGCTTGTCTTCGGAAACAACCCCATAAAGGCGTGATCACCCGGGATGAGTGATTGGCTACCGGTAGCCATCCAGATAAGGGCCTGGTGCTGGCTCTGCCTTGCAGAGCTTGTGTCCCCAGACCAAGATGCGGTGTCCCTGCCCATCGCCTGGGGGTTGGAGCTAGCTCATCTTTAAGATCCCTTCCAACCCTAACAGTTCTATGATTCTATGCAGTACCTGTCTTGATAGGAGGCTCAGGAGCCGTTCGTTAGAATTGCACTGTTATTCACCACAAGCCAGCAGTGTGCCCTTGTGGCCATGAAGGATAGTGGTCTCCTGGGGTGCATTAAAAAGAGCGTGGACAGGAGGTCCAAGGAGGTCGTCTTATCCCTCTATTCTGCCCTGGTGAGGCGGCATCTGGAGTACTGTGTCCAGTTCTGGGCCCCCTAGTTCAAGAAGGACAGGGAACTGCTGGAGAGAGTCCAGCAGAGGGCTGCTAAGATGATCAAGGGGCTGGAGCACCTCTCATGAGGAAAGGCTGAGAGACCTGGGTGTGTTTAGCCTGGAGAAGAGGGGTGAGAGGGGAGCTCATCAAGGCTTATAAATATCTAAAGGGCGGGTGTCAAGAGGTGGGGCCAGACGTTTCTCAGTGGTGCCCGGTGTCAGGACAAGGAGCAACAGGCACAAACTGGAACACAGGAAATTCCATCTCAACATGAGGAAAAACTTCTTTACTCTGAGGGTGACAGAGCACTGGAACAGGCTGCCCAGGGAGGTGGTGGAGTCTCCTTCTCTGGAGATAATCAAAATGTGCCTGGATGTGTTCTTGTCCAACCTGCTTTAGGTGAACCTGCTTTGACAGGGGGTTGGGACTAAATGATCTCTGAAGGTCCCTTCCAACCCCTACCATTCTGTGATTTCACAGGCCTTTAGGTATCAGTGGTGGTGAATATTTCTCATAGTACATTTCTGTACTCTGATCAAATCCAGGAGAGAACATCCAGTGTTGTAATCTTTCCCAGATGAAAACTTCAGTCTTCCTGTAACATACCTTTGGATATTCAGTATGAATGTAGCAATATGCAGGGCTCTACTGTCTCCACCAAGGCAACTGCTTCCAAATATGGCTCCTCTACTAGGTAAGACGTTCTTCACAATAAAGATTAGCTTTTGGGTTGATTGCATATGCAGGAATATACCATTAAGTTTTTTATCAGTATTAGAATAACACAGAATTTTATCTCATCCTAACAGTTCAGTCAACTATTGGTGCTTTATTCTTATTTCACTTCTATGTATTTCAACTTTGTTTCAATTGTGAGTGGAACATAGCATCCTAATACCCATTATTCAACCAAATCTAAATTATATCTGTGAGGAGAGAGGGACCGAGCATGCTCTGTTCTCCCACCAACCCTACAAAGTCACATACCACCATCTCATAACATGATGCACAGCTATCATTGAAGTCTCTCCTGGTCCTCAAAGTCTACCTATAAACCTATGCACAAGAAAAGGAAAATTCAAGCCAAGTTACAGTGCTTCTGCCTGAACAAAGTGCATTACATGCTTATTTTTTCGGTCTTCCCACAGTTAACCCAGACTGCTGCTTTTGGTTTGTTAGTAAGGGACATAGCTGATGTCTGTGTCTCCCCTTTCTCTTCTCCACCACTAAAAGAACAAACTCTGGGGATACTGTTCCTTACTTGAGCTTCCCCACAAGTCAAACTTTAAAAAGCAACAGTAAAAATCGCTGGCCACAGTAAGAGCCATCACCTTGTCAGCAGTGCTGCAGCTGCTTCTGTTTCCAAAGGGACCTAAAACAAATTCAGGAGCTCATGCAGAGGTTTTTCCAAGGGCTCTGCTACCCACGTCACACCAGCCACCCTGTGACTCTTTTCAGTCATACTGGTTTGGTACCTATAATTTAAGAGCCTGCATTTCAGTGTCTTGCTGCAACCACCCTGCACCAACAGGCACGGCTGCCACCCAGCTCTTCTGAGGGGGCTGGCTCTGTTCCTCCCTGACCAAACGTCTGCTTCTACACAGCTGGGCAAACCACCATTAGTGCATATTTGGCACACAGGACACGAGTGTGCATGGCAGGAGTGGAGGAAGAAACCAGTTTTGCCGTAGCTCCGTGTCAAATGTTTGGCATTACAACACTGAGCGGCTTAAAATGATTTTGTGCCTCCATATGGCTTTATAGGACAGCAAGGACAACAGCCTGGCCATGAACTTCCTTCTAGAAAGAAACTAATCAAATCAGTGGGAAATGTTATGATTGACCAATTCCTGTAACAGCCCCTGCTTTGCTGCAGTTATAACCTTCGTTGTTAGGCTTTGTCTTGCTTGATCTCGTCAACGAATGTAGGACTGTAATCCGCCTGGCCAAAATGTTGTTATTCCTTTTCTCCATAAAACCATTTATGTTGGCACAATGAAAGGCGTAGCCAAAGGATTAGGAGGAGCAGTAGAAAGAAGGCCTCAGAAATGTCCTTTTAAACTTAAAATATATATAAGGTACCAACCTAATGTGAAGAATTATGCAAAAATATAGTAGTTCATATAATTTAATAACAATAATAACATTACAACTTTTATAAGTGTATTAGTAGTAGTCTTATAGTGTATTAAGAAACACTAGTATGTTTTTACCTCTGTAGGCTAAATCTTACCTTAGGGTTCAGACGTCGAACTGCAAGGAAATGATGGCCTCAGTGTACCTGTGGGCAGGATGCTCAACATGAACATGAGCTCGGAGGTGCTCTGCTCCAGAGCCTTTCTTATAAAGTCTTAACTTACTAAACATTCAAAGGAAAAGTCTGTAAAACTCTACTGGTGTTCCTACATCTTCTCTGACATTGTATGTGTTTCCTACTTAAGATTAGCAGCAGTCTTTTTACTCTTTAGTTGAGTTAGCCAAACAATGTTTTGAGCCATGATTTGTTTTCCTAGATGTTAACTAAAGGTCCACACAGTCAATAGACATGGCAGTGGTATGTTGGAATACTGTGAATGGCTTTTAAACAAAATTATTAGATATTAAGGTTTCAATTGTTCTTTATACAATGTGACTGTGGTTATCGCTTAACTCCTAGATATTTAAGCATAGCTGTGCTGTCGCTTCAGTCGCTGTTCAGAGGGGAAGTTCCAGGCTTTGCAGCACAACAGGAGCATGCAGTGTTTCACCTGTGCCCTCCATGGCAGCCACCTGTTTCACCAGAAAAAAAAGGGGGTATTTTTGCAGCAAGAAGGATTCCAGATCTTAGCAGCTGCCTCATGATAAGCTGAGTACCATGAGACATGGCTGTAATGACAATGCTGTCTGAAAGGTTTCCTGCTTCCCGGAGTCCATTTGCCCTCACACCACACCCTCAGCCGTGCCATTTGTGGAGCAACACAGTGAACTGTATCAGGGAATTCATCCAGGTGAAAAATAGTCTTGTTTCTGTTTTTCCAGGAGTTTTAACCCAGGTCAATTCACTGATCCATTCCCTTGGAGGCATCAAGAAGTGAGGGAAGAACCCCATATCCTGAAGCCCCCAGGCAATGCCAGTACACCCTCTGTGGCTGCTGAATCAGAAATCTGTGTCTGGTTTTCAAAACAGGATACAAGGGCTGGGACAAGTGTGTAACATCTGTGCTGCCTCAGTCATAAAAGGCTTCAACGCTACAAATCTTTTTTTTTTTTTTCTTTCCCTCATCATAAGCCCCATTTCTATTTTCCTTTTGACGGGCTACAAAGCTGGTGAGGGGTCTGGAGGACAAACCTTAAGAGGAACAACTGAGGGAGCTGGCGTTGTTCAGCCTGGAGAAGAGGAGGCTGAGGGGAGACCTTATCACCCTCTACAACTACCTGAAAGGAGGTTGTAGAGAGGTGGGGGCTGACCTCTTCTCCTTGGTGACAGGTGATAGGACGAGAGGAAATGGGTTCAAGTTATGTCAGGGGAGGTTTAGATTGGATATTAGGAAACATTTTTTCACTGAAAGGGTTATTAAACATTGGAATAGGCTGCCCAGGGAGGTGGTGGATTCACCATCCCTGGAGGTGTTTAAAAAAAGCGTAGATGGGGTACTTAGGGACATGGTTTAGAAGTGGCTTTTGTCAGGGTAGGTTAATGGTTGGACTTGAAGATCTTAAAGGTCCCTTCCAACCTCAGCGATTCTATGATTCTATGACAGTTTACAGTAGCAAAGCTTGGGGGAGGAAGCACTGGGCAGGGAGAAGGCATGAAGGCCCTGTCTAAAAGTAGGCTTACATTACTTTTTTTTAAATAAGATATAATGCTAGGAAGCTTACTGGTTTACTTTATATTCCTTAATTTCCATGTTGTAACCGTCACTTCCCACCCAGCTGTCCTTCTAGGTCACACTGCTATGAATTAGATGTATTTCAATTAAGATCTTCCTTGCTCATAGGACTAGGTCACGTTTGGGAGGTGTGTATATAATATCATATAAACACCTGTGTCCAGTCACATATTGGAGGAGGAATTGCAATGCACTGCTGAACTGCGTGTCATTTAGAGAAAATTCTCTGAGCAGGCAATCTTTCCCCTGCTCCTCAACCCTAACTGATGAGCCAATTTGTCAAGCAGGATTCGAAGGCAGGAGTCGGAACACGAGTGGAATGCTGCAGTGGACCATTAGACAAGCCAGCTATGTGAGGTTCACGCTTCATGCATGAGACTTGTCAGGTCTCCCATCACGTTTATCGGTCACCTCTGTTACCAGCAGAGCATAGGATGAATTCCATAGGACTGATGGACAGTATATTTAAAATGCTGTGTTTAAAGAAGTGCTTAGGATTTAAAGGTTGTTTTTTTTTTTTCATTTTCAGTGTATCTAGAGAAATAATTATTTAATAACTAGCTGGAGGGGTTTACAGAAAACCATTATTTATCATAAATACACTGTGGCTGTACTTCCCTTTAACACCAACTTCAGGATGTGTGAGACTAATGTGAGTTCTGAGCTATCAGTAAAGAGTAAGACCTGCCTTTACCATCATGCAAAAATCAATCCAGGTGACTGAATACTGGAGGAGGCTATAAGCTCATGATTTACACCAGAAGTCACATAAAAATACCTGATAAAAGTGACAGGAAGATGATGTAGCTGCTCTTCATCCTTAGCAGGAAGGAATTCATCTGATAACTTTCTGCTACAATAGTTTTTGAAGTGCACCAACTTCTTACTCTTGATTCTTTATCTGGTGGAGTTTCACAACTGAATATAATGTAGGACAGATTTCAAAAACTGATGAAACTGATTTAAGGTCTGCAATTTGTAGTGGTTTGTGCTTCCTGTTAGTTGGATATATGTTTAAATAGACATTTCAGGGCCTTAGTTAGGAGTATCATTAATTGCAGATCCAACAGATTTTTGCACAAGACCAATAAAGATTTGATGTAGTCCTAAAGGAAAAAGAGGATAGAGGAGTACAGATAAAGAAATTGTAAGGGTACCAAGCTGACAAACTGAAAAGAAGACAGGACAGTAGGGGTAATTTGAAGAATTTGCTATTGTATTAAAGTTCTGTGTAAAAATCAGGATTTCATGTGCAATTAAATTTCTTCTCAAGGCTGTTGTCTATTGAAACAATGTATACTGCAAGTCTTCTAACTACACCATTATCATCAGCTTCATCAAAGATCATTGTACAGTTCTGATGCACCTAAAGCATTATTTTGATTACCGAGTAGAATATTAGATAAAATTCTGACTATGTGTAATTTTTGATTACAGACTTTGGAGGACAAGGGTGGGCCAGCAGTCACCCTTCAGGTATGCATATTGCTGAAACCTTACAGACTTCTAAAGTTTTCTTTATAAATCAACAAAAAACCCTACAAACATTTATGACATGAGGGGTAAAGGAAAGAGGTAGAAAGCAGATACTGGGCTTAATGGAGACCTTAAGGGATGCAGCCAGCATGCAGAGAAAAATGAAAAGAAGAGCTGGGCAGGAGACTTCAAAGAAACCCTTTTTAAAAAAAAAAGAAAAAAAAAAAACAGAAACAAAAAAAAACCCAAAAAAAATCCAACCAAAGAACAGGCAAGAGATGTGTGATATTTACATAGTTTGATACGGATTAAATAACATAGATAGAGGGTAACAGACTGTGAGGTTACGCTTAGGGTTTATGTGATCCATCCCATCAGGAAAGTAGTGGTAGTGCTGTAATACGTTGTGCTGTTTGGTTTCATGGAAGACTCAGTCACAGAACATAGAAATGCTGTTGTATCCCAGGTCACTATCTCACTGTCAACAGCAAATTGTTAGAATATTGAGATATCTCTAGTGTTATTGAATAGTTACATTTCAACAGTCAGGTTGTAGCTTAGTGAAACTGGATCCATGGAAAGCTGCTTTGCTGAAATAATGATGCTTTACTCTGAATTTTTACTTGGATATAATGAATTTTCCTTCAGTAATATAATTCCAAAAGGTCAGTGGGGTTGCACTGGGCCCCAGGTTTTCTTACCTGTTTGTGGATTAGGCTGAAGAACTGTTCTTTCAATCTTCTGTGGGAACTGTGCTTGACCTTCATGAATGCTAGCAAGTGTTTCAGTTTGTGGAGCCTGTTACAGCCATTTATATCCTGGTTTTGCTTTCTTCGCTCTTCCCACCCATGAAAGCCTTCAAACTTTCTTAGACAGTTTTACCATATGCTGTTTTTCTTTTTGCTAAAAAATGTAGATGCTTTCTTCTTTTATTGTGCCCTTTCCAACTAAAAATATTTTGCTCTTCTAGAACTGTCTTAATTTTTCTTTTCATTGTAAATGCACTGGCTTAAGTTTATGCCCATGACAGATCCTTCTGGGAGTGTGTTGTTATTCTGTTCTATGTGCAAAAATGTTACAACTTGTACAGTGGTATGGTTGCTTGGTTTTTGTCAGCTGCACTGATGTGCAATCACTTTATCTATAGAGAAACAAGAATGTGATAACAGCTTTCTTCCTTCGTGCAGAAAAAATACCTTATATCTGGGCTTTTGAGACCATCTCAATCTTCTCGGATTCAAATGCAATTTTCTCTTGTTTACAAAGTGACCTGACCATGTAAGCTTTCATTTTAAAACTCTTTAATCTATGAAATAGTGTAGCATCTAACTTTCAAAATCTCTTGATCAAAAGTTTCTTAAGGCATGTACTGGCCTGGTAGATGAGAGGAGAGCAGTGGATGTCATCTACCGGGACTTCAGTAAGACTTTTGAGACTGTCTCCCATAAGATCCCCATAGAAAAACATTTTAAGTATGGGGTGGATGAGCAGACAGTGAGGTGGGTTAAAAACTGGCTGAATGGCCTGGGCCAGAGGGTGGTGATAGGTGGCAGAAAGTCTAGTTGGAGGCCAATAAGTAGCGATGTACTCCAGGGATCAATACTGGGTCCAGTCCTGTTCAACATCTTCATTAATGATCTGGATGATAGGGAAGTATACCCTCAGCAGGTTTGCTGATGCCACAAAACAGAGAGTAATGGCTGATATGCCAGAGGGTTGTGCTGCCATCCAGAGGGACATCAACAAGCTGGAGAAATGGGCTGACAGGAACCTCATGCAATTCAAAAAGTGTAGGGTCCTACACCTAGTGGGGAACAACCCCAGGTACCAGTACATGCTGGAGGTAACCCAGCCGGAAAGCAGCTTTGCAGAAAAGAACCTGGGGGTCCTGATGGGCACCAAGTTGAACATGAGCCACCAATGTGCCCTTGCCATGAAGAAGTTTAATGGGTATCCTGGGCTGCATTAGGAGCATTGCCAGCAGGTTGAGGGAGGTGATCATTCCCCTCTACTCGGCAATAGTGAGGCCACACCTGGAGTGCTGAGTCCAGTGTTGGGCTCCCCCATATGAGAGACATGGACCTGCTGGGGGGAGCCCTATGAGGGGCCACAAAGATGATTAAGGGACTGGAACATCTCTCCTATGAGGAAAGGCTGAAAGAGCTGGGAATGTGTAGCCTGGAGAAGAGAATACTCAGGGGGATCTTACCACTGTGTGTAAGTACCTGATGGGAGGAGTAAAGAAGATGGAGACAGGTTCTTCTCAGTGGTGCCTATGACCAGAGGCAACAGGCACAAGTGGAAACACAGGAGGTTCCCTCTGAATATCAGGAAACACTTTTTTACTGTGATGGTGACCGAGCCTGGCACAGGCTGCCCAGGGAGGTTGTGCAGTCTCCATCCTTGGAGATATTCAAAAGCCATTTAGACATGGTCCTGGGCAACCAGCTGTAGGTGGCCCTGCTTGAGCAGGGAGATTGTACCAGATGACCTCCAGAGGTGCTTTCTGACCTTAAGCATCCTGTGATTCTGTACCTATTGTAATCTCTGTCCACCACTGGCCATGGACCTTTTCTTATCTTCTAGCACTACTCTGCGTTCACTAGGCTTTTTCCTTATCACCACAAGCTTTACTTTCACCGCTAGAACTGCAGCACGGTGCGCCAGGGCGTGCATCATGGTAGAAAATGTCCAGTCATTCACCTGGGAAGAAAAGAACTCCAGAGAGATCCTCAACTACTGTAGATTGCTTAGCTCTGTGATCCTAACCGTTCACGTTAGCTGACACGCTGATACCAAGTGTTTGACCACTGTTTCTCACATGTGGTAGACCAACCAGTCAGAAATTAAAAGCATCTGTTTGCTCTTGGACCTGTCTGCATTTAAGAAGAATCTAATACAAGTGAAGACAAGTGTAAGAGGGCTCAGATTTGATATTATAGTACTAGTGAGTGCTTCCTGTCCTATTTGAAACAAGTGAGCGGCATTGATCCTGGCCCCCAAACATGCCTCAGTCACCTGGGCTCGATTCGGTACTGCCTTCTACCTCCTGCAGTCATCTGCAACCATGCAGTACTACCAGGCTCCCATCGACTTGAATGGCCCTCAGAAGTTTCCAGGGGGTGCTGTTTGGAAAACACCTCTTCATATCTCTCTGGAAAAGCCTATATTGTTTTCAGTTCTCTCCAGACATTATGCTTGGGTGAATCTGTTACTAGCTCCTGGATCAGCAAATCTGGCGATCAGCAAATATGAACTCCTTTCAAGTGCTATGCTGAAATGAGCAGTGCCTTGTCTATTGGGCTGGAGAGGTTTCCCATTCTGAGCTGTGACAACATTAGTGTTGTTAAGGTCATTTCATTTTATTCAGCTGAGTAATGGAACCACAGCTGGGGCTGCAGTGGTGGTGGGGGAGATTGAATCTGATGTCCAGACATAGAATGGAAGACGTATTGTAAGGGTGAAATTTAAGAATAAATGAAGTACAAGAAATTAATTTGGGCTTGTCCTTGAGCTGAAAATTTCTAATGAACATATAGCAAATGACATAATTGCTATATAATAGGCTGAATTATGGGGAAAAAATGTTTATAAGATCACCAGTAGTTTAATATGATTACAAGATGGATTAAACCAAGTTGAAATAATTGGAAGTAACATTTATTCTTCAGTTGAGAGAGTTGCAAGAAATCTACAAGTTAATTTATCTGAGCTGGCAGCAGAGATTAAGACAGCCTTCTTACCCGAAACCTGGTAATATCCCTGCCTCAAAGAAAGAAAAATGACAGCTGCTCAGAAGTTTCTCATGAACTACCATGGGCTTTCTAAGAACTGTTTTGATCCAGTGGCATCTGGAAGGATGAAAGATAGTCCAGATGGTGAAAGAGGTGGGCAGACTTCAGAACAGTCTAAACAAACATAGCACTATGATCCTGAGAAGAGGTATTTGTGGGGTGCTTGGTGAGGAGGAGCTTGGTGATGAAAACTGTCAATTTTTCTCATTCTCTGTATGTTCAAAAAACCAGAACTCTGTACATTCCTTTTAGTACAGAGAACTGTGCTCTGGAGATGAAAATTCTTCAAGATTTTTCATTTTAAAATCAAGTAATCGGCACCAAATCTCACCCTTCCATATCACTCAAACCTTTTGCATTAGTGGGGATGAAATCTATGCCTGCATGCAATTTAGTCCCACAACTTGTGCAGGCAGCACATCACTATAGAAAAAGAAGCGTTTGCATTAGATCGTGACTGCAGTTTTACAGACAAATTAGCATTTGCTTTATGCCTTACAATATAGCTGCCTTACACATTTTGCTGAGCTTAGAAAATATATCCCTTTGGAGATGCTCAGCAAGCATAAATTGTATAAATTATGAAGGTTTTACTAGCCCTTTTATCCAGGTGATATGGGAACTAGGAATTGTCATCCAGCTGATCTATGACTGAGATACCACAAGTGTTTAAATGTGGAGAAGGTGGAGCAGGGAATGTTTACCAATTCACTTATATGATTTTCTATGAAAGTTATAGGACTAACCGGAGTTTACCCACCATGACCTTGCAAAACATTCCCAAAAAAGACACAATCAAGGAGTGAGGATTTGGGGATGGATAGTAATGTTTTTTATGAGGTCATTCCCAAGTGATAAACTGCAGGTAGCTCTGTTGTTAGGGAAGCCGTAATATTTTCATGCTCACCCAACACCTCTACACTCAGAGGATTTCCCATTGCATAAAACAAGTCTTGCTGCTGAAAGAAATGCTGGGAGTCAAGCTGGCCTCAGCAAGAGATGAACTTAATCTGAAGAATGCGATGGCTTTTTGCCAAAACACAGAAGAAAGCCAGGTCCTGAAAAGTCCTGTAGGCCACATCGGTAATGCAAATTGAATTAAGAATGTAAGATTAATGAGGGAGACTGGTAAAATGTCTGGTAAAATAGAGAGCTTTTAATATCCTTAAAATTGCTATTAGTAGGTGGCCCAGTTTGAGCAAATTATACATCAGAACTAAAATCACCATTGTCCACTTCCAGACTTTCTGTGACAGAAATGTGGCAGCGCTGTCTCAGTGCTGTTGGAAGCAGAGCAAGAACTGACTCAGGGAGAACCCGTCCGTGAAAGAACTACTAGAGTTTATTTCTAGTTCAGAATTAAATAGCAACCAAAATTGAAATCCTATTTTAAAAACAGAAAAGGTAAAAGTTCTTGTTATAACTTGCTATAGCATGTGTTCCTTGAGGTCTTTAGGGATGATATCTAGGTAGCAATTTTAATGCAAAATAACAATGATGCTTTGTTTAAAATCTTGGGCATGTTTGGACTGTTTCTGAGTGTCATCAAAATGGTGAATGATCAAGTAAAATTTTGCCGTGTGAATACACTGTTGGTTCACGGAGCTCTGCTTACAGATACATAAAATGCCATCAAAGTCTCCCACTGGAGCATGTCCAGAGGAGAGCTACCAGGCTGGTGAGGGGTCTGGAGACCAGGTCATATGAGGAGAGGCTGCGGGAGTTGGGCATGTTTAGCTTGGAGAAGAGGAGACTGAGGGGAGACCTCATTGCCCTCTACAACTCCCTGAAAGGAGGTTGGAGAGAGGTGGGTGTTGGCCTCTTCTCTCAAGTGAATAATGACAGGACCAGAGGAAATGGTCTGAAGTTGCGGCAGGGGAGGTTTAGATTAGGTATTAGGAGGAATTACTTTACTGACAGAGTGGTCAGGCACTGGAACAGCCTGCCCAGGGAGGTGGTTGAGTCACCATCCCTAGAGGTGTTTAAGAAACGTCTAGATGTGGCACTTCAGGGCATGCTCTAGTGGCAGAGATTGTAGGTTGTTTGGTTGTACTCGATGATCTCAAAGGTCCTTTCCAACCATGAAGATTCTGTGATTCTGTGTGCTGCAAAAAGACATTTCTGGAAAATCTAACAACTATAGACAAATGTACATGCCTTCCTGGCTGGGGATCATGGTCATGACATTAGCATGTGACTGGAAGCTCATTTAAATGGAGAGGGCCAATATACACCTCTCCAGTAGCCCACCAGTAAAAGACAGAAACACTCCATGTTTCAGCTATAACTGAAGAGCTGCTTCAGTTTCATAACAGCGGCTGCGAAAAGCAAAACATGTAAAAACATCAGAGAACTACTTATAAAACAGAGAGAACAATAGCAATAGCAAAACAGCTTAACAGGAAGCAGCAGAAGAAAGAAGACCAAAGCTTCATGAATGCAAAACAGGTAAAGAGACAAACAGTCCCCAAAGAATATCCTGAGCTCTGTATAGAGCAGCTGAGCAGGTCATCAGGAATGGCTGGAACGTATATAGTCTGCTTGCCACTTTCTACTGGTCTTATGTAGAAGAGCGCTGCAGGTGCAGAGACATACAGGCTGGTTTCATGCATGTCTTACTGCCTTGGGTACCAGACAGTATGAATGCAGCTACACTGCTTTTGGGATCAAAGTCTGGGGCAGCGGAAACCCTTTCTCATGACTCTGAACCCTATCAGGTTCAAATAGATTTCTACAGCTATCTGAGGCAGATATTTCTAGACCACGCTCCAGCTGCAATAAGGACGACAGAGCTATAGGGAGCCCAGCAATACAGCTCTGAAGTGCTTCTTCATAGAGCTGACATGCATGAGTTGATGATGCCCTTCCACTTAAGGACTGTCTCCATAGGGACTAAGGTAGTGACCTCTGCACAGCATCTTAGGTACTGGTAGGACTTAGCAGCTTGGATGCAAGCCATACTCACAGAGCATGGCACCTGCCACTGACAACTTTTCCAGACTGAGAAGTGTGATGCACATCACCCTAACTGCAGTATTATTTCTGCACTGCTAGCCATGAAGAAGGTAACTATAGCGAGTAGCTGGATTTCTTTGGATTACTTTAATTATTTGATTAAAAATATTAGTGCAAAATAAATTTGTTCTTCAAAGAAACCAAGTGTATTGCTACATGCATTCCAAAACTGATATTCCAAACCTGAATGCATAGAGAAGTACTACAGGAAGAATAAGAAGAAAATAGTTTTACTTATCTGCATAGGCAATGAACAATGAATGTCTAAGCAACAAACAACCTTCATAAATTGAGAACTTCCCAGAAAGACACGCTTTCAGTGCAGACCTCATAATTTTTGGTGAGGCGACATGGAAAATCACTAGGCTGACTAATAAAAAAATTGACTTACTACAAAGTAAATGCTCCTGGGAAATCCTCAGAGAAAGATCTACTTACAACATCAAGAATCCTAACTAGGACAAGCCCACATCAGCATCAAGCGCAGCAAGACGATTGACAGACACATTTAGGATACCATTGACATGACTCCCATAACAAGTGATAATATGGATGCCATCTGGAAATCACAGAAAGGGAGTTGGATGTGGATGAGCTTCTGTCAAAGTTGATCTCTATTTTTTCCTGCTATTTTTTGTGCAAGTTCCTGACTGTGATTATTTTTATATAATAAAAATTCTCTTGCTTATACACAATCTTAGCATACTTACGGGTGGAGTAGTTCTAAGAGTTAAGGGCTTCAGGGCAGCAAATGTTCAGTTCTGCAAGGTTTCAGGGGAAGGATTTAAGCTGGCTGGCTTTGCCATCATTTGTCGTGATGGATCTCAACAATTTTGAAACGCCTTTTTCGCTGCCATGAACAGCAGAAAAGCTGTAGAAGGGTTGTGGGTTCCAGAGTATATTGCAGGTTGTTCTTGTGATCAGGTATACATTACTAACTTGTACTTTTATAGGTCCTACAAGCCATACAAATACTTAACTTGCCTCAAGACGAGTCATTCCTGCCAGGCCTGGTTGCATATGTGTGAATTTCCCTCTGAGGCTGGAACACCTGTGTCTTTTCATTGGATTTCGCTCTGCTTTATAACACTGAGACAAGACTCTAATCCTTTTAAGGAAGAGCACCTCACTTTATTACCTCCAAATTATTACAAGCCACTTCAAACTTGGGATCTTTCTGTCAGCAATAATGGGATCCTGTAAGCTACAATCGGGGCAATCCCCAAGTTATCATAATTACTCTTTGTTTAAAGCTTTATTTCTTTTTAACACTGAAACAGTTGTAAAATAAGTAGCTGTTGAGGCCTGCAATATAGAAAATTTATATGCTTGGATTCTCATAAACTCAGTTCTTAATTAACCTCTTCGTAAAAAGGGATACGTTTGCACTATATAAGTGCACTGTCTGTTGATAAGTTGATACTAAGAGAGGGCAGGCCAGGTGGCCAGCCCGGAATCTCCGAAGTGCTGTGGCAGATCACAGGCTAATGCTATCTGAGACAATGTTTCACAAACTGGGGAGTCATAAATTAATATTTTCTTTAAAACTGAAGTGTCCTGACAGTGGGATGCAGGATGTCTCCAGAAGCACATTTATATTCATCTGAATCAGCAGCGTGCCGAGAAATTTGTCAGAAGAGCTTTGCTGTAAACAGCAGGTTGTGGCAGGGGGGATAGTGCCCGGGCAAACGGCTTGTCAAGGGAATCAGCTCCCGGCTCCAACCAGCCGCAAACATGTCCGGGCAGCTCCTAGCTGAACAAAACACGGAGAGGACTTTGGGAATCGCTCCAAACACAGATAGACAATAAAGTCTGTGATTGCTCTGTTTCTTTTTTTGTTTGTGTTCTGAATCTACTTGCTAGTTTCTTAATTTATTTTACTTTTCATCTGGTCATCTGGCAAATGTCACCTGGTTTGGAAAACACTTACTTTCAGCATGAACTGGCAATAGCTCAGGTGGCCTGACTTCAAGGCAAAGCAACGTAACAAACTTCCACTAAATGGTACCTATGGTATTAAGCCAAATTAGAGTCTATCCTGCTACCTTCTGGAAGAAAGCAGTGCAAGGAGAAACTGTGAAACAAGAGGAAGAGTTGCCTTCTAAGCAAGTCAAACTAGGAGAGAAGCCAGCCTAATACTGGCTAAATAAAACATGAAATATCAAAAAAAAAAAAAAAANNNAAAAAAAAAAAAGAGAAGAGGTGGACAGTGAAAAACTGTAACAAAGAACAAGAAAATCAGTCAGCAACGCCATCAGGTTGTTGACCAAGAAGCAGAGGACAATAAATTGTGGCAGCTCCCAAAAATCATGGAACTAAGATAGGGAAGCTCAGCACTGAGAAAGAAGATGATCTGATATCTAATGGCAGACGTAACTTTTTTCAGGTTACTAGAAACGCAAAGAAGTTTTTATGAAAAAAGGTCGATTTGGTCACCTTAGATTTTAACCAAATGCTCAAATTGTATCCTTGTGTCCAAAACACCATGAAGTTAATACTATAATAACAGAAGAAAACTATAAAAAAGCAAGGAGAGGCTGAGGAGTGCTTCACTTTACTAAAGGTGGGTCTCCAGAGTAAACCAGCAGTAGCCCAGTTCAGTACTGCACATGCTGAGATGTCTGTCTCTCATATCGCATCTGCTCTCTGTGGGCAGGGCTCAGAGAGAGCCTGCCTTGGACCAGGAAGAGGATCTTGCATCTTCTAGTCTAAGGGCGTCAACCCACTGGGACACATAGTCAAAAATACTGGAAACTTCCTCACATGCAAAGGAAATATGCAGAAAGAATTTGGGAAAGAGAGAGCAAGTTGCTAGAGAAGGCTGCCAGAAAGAAATTACTCAGTGGAGTGCACAAGCTATGCCTGGGATGGGGATATCACTCAGTGCATTTAGCAAATTAAGTTTTTTCAAGGAAATACAGGTAGAAACAGATTGCTCATATTTAAAGGGTGGTGAAAAAGGAAGAAGCACTGGACTTTGTTTTTCATCAGTCAGAAAAAAAGTGACTTACCTGTAAGAGGCAAGTGAATTTCTGAAGGTATGGCTGAGCGTAAAGACATGCCTAAAGTGTGATAGTGCCCCATTTCCACTTTTGCCCACCTAAAGATTTCTTGGACTGAGCTGTATTTGTCCTGCTTGATCTGTACGGTCAATATGCAGAGGCCCTTTTGATTTAAGGACTCCTAGTAAGCAAACACTGGATGTAAAGATGCATGGGGAAAGTCTGCCTTCATCACTTAGTTGGAATTTCCATACACTTGTAATATGTGAACCAATTCAGACAGGATGATGCAGATTCGACCCGGTCCTCATGTGTGAAGTTTTCAAGTTCAGCAGCAAGGAGGAAGGCCACAAAGAGTGTACAGAGCTGTGTCAGGGAACTTTAAAAGGCAAATACAAAGATGAGAGACAAGGCTAAATCTGCTGATTCAACATCCCCATTCCCAGTACAGACATCTGCTTTGGCACTGGTCTGTTTTTGTAGTCAATAGAGAGCAAGAGATGTTTCTGGGCATGACTCATCCCATTTGAATACTGATATTTGGACTAGATTAAACAATTTCCACCTTGAATTTTGCCACTTTCTCTCCATTGACTGTAAAGAGTTGGCAGGGTGATCAGCTCAGCTGTAAATGCTTCCAACATAGGTGTATAAAACTACACCAGAAGAAGTGGGCATTGGACCAGATGACCTCTAGAAGTCCCTTCCAGTCTCAACCATCCTGTGATTCTATGAAGCCCAGGGAAAGTGCTGACATGTAAAATTGGAGCAGTCAAAGGCAGCTACCCCTCAAGGCATGTACCCAAACTAGCTGTAAGTCCAGTCTTTTGGAGCATTTGGAATGATAACAGGACAGTCATGAGGGGTCAGTGATATTGTCACTCCATTTACTCATCTGGGTAAAAAAATGCAAGCTTTGACAAGATAGTACATACAGAAGCTCATTAAGACATTGTCAGGAAAGTAAATGAAAAGTTACTGAAGGGTCGTTCCAACTACAGACAACCCTAATTTTATTAAGATATTGATCTGTGCCATCGGTCATTGTCAAGAACAGATAGACATGAAGCTGTGGGCCTTGGGAAATGAATAAACAGCTTTTTACATAATGATAGTTAGCCGGTTACTAAATAATCATTTTTTATCTCTGTGTGACCAGACCAACAGATGTTGAACTGATGTCAGAGCTGCTGAGGAATATAAAGGGCCTTGGGCTGGAGGGAATAAATGTGCAGCTGCCATAGGAAAAGGGAAAGATGGAGGCCTGCAACCAAAATGGCATGTTTCTGAGGAGACCGTAATGGACAAAGAAGAAACTAACTTGGAAAAGGTCACCTTATTTGCCTGAAAGTCTCATTCTGCCACTAATTTCTGGAAATAGATCAAGTCAGAAGAGTAAGTGTAATCATCTCCAAGCTGTTTATGAGTCAGAGATTAAAGTGGGCTGATAGGGTGTGAAGAAGTACGGAGGTGTGAGGAAAAGAAAGCACTCCTCTGTGATTGCTGTCAGATCCAGTATCTAACTGCCCATAGGTTGATTGCATTAACAGAGGGAATGCAATACCCTTTGTAATCATCATAGGATTCATTTTTCAGTATTCTTTAGGTTTGTGTTTTAATGCAGTTGGCTAGGCCCTCCAGTAGCACTTTGACCTACGATGGCCGTAAGTCCCAGCCCAAAAAACCCCTTAAAACGTCCTCCATAACTTTCATGAACTTGGGGGGGAAAAAAAATCAGAAGTAACCTTTCTCATGTGTCCAAAACACCGCTAAGTACTAGCAAGTAACTTGGACAGATGGACATCCATGGCAGCTGTCTTGGACTAACAGCTGCCCTTTGCCTTTTTAGTAGGCTCAGCCCTGAGGAATTTGTCGGTCAACCCAAGGAAAATATTTAGGAGTATAGTGACAATGAATAAAGAATTTGTTTCCCTAATTACCCCACCAAACCCACCCACCATACTCAAGAGCTGTAGCCCTGTCTGGGATGCGAGGTGAGGTATGTGTTTATCTCTACAACACAGTTTTCCCTCTGGTGGTTAGCATTCCTTTCCAATTCACATCCCAAAAATGTACATTTGCTATGCAAATAAATTTTGTTAACCAAGACAGGAATGCAGCTAAGAGGAAATTGAGGAGAGAAAGAGAAGAAGGAAAAACAAAATGTCAAAATTCTTGGTGACTATTGAAAGTACTCTTGTCTGACTCCAAAACAGGTACAAAGAGAAAGATGGATGCATGAGGTTGGCATTGGCAGTTTTATATTTGACATCTTCATTGCTTTCCTGATATATTCAGTTCATGAGGGATTTGATTCTCTGTTTGCTATTCAGTTTTAAATCAGGTAATGGTGGAAGGTAATACCCATATCCTTCACCATGCTAAACAATGCAAGCCAACTTATGTGGCAAGGGTGTAGATGATCTAGCAGACTTATTTACTTGAATATTTTAGGTTAGTCCTGTTTAATTTCTTAGTTCCTCACAAAAGTATTTCCTCATGTTCCTAGTCAAAAGAAAGGTTCATGGCAGCCAACAATCACTGCCCTGAAAGAGCACGCAGGCTTTGCTGCTGGTCAGCTCTTCCACATCCTATGTGTGAGGTGAGCTAAGGAACATCAGGAGATATCACAGCATGACCAATGGGAATCAGGAATAAGTCTCAGAAACATGTGCTCCTGTGCACAGCATCCGCAAGGATGTGGTGTGGACAATGATCACTTTAAAATATGCTGTCCCATATCTTGAAATGCTTCCAGAATATCTGACCCTACCCTGAACAAGCACAGCTTCTCCAGGCCTGGCCAGCGAATCTTTTGGTGTTTGGTGCACTCAACTCTCAAATCACAGACACACACAAATATCCAAGAAAGGCTTTGCTCATGAAAGCATTGCCGGAGGAGCTCACAGCCTTCTAGAAACTATAAAAGTAAATTTTTTTGAAATTAATAGAAGCCTCTTTTTATGGTGCTTTAATGGTCTCCATTATTTAGCTACTTATCCATCTTGTCCTGAAGCATATTTCTGTGTTTTGTCATTTCTCTCTCTCTGGGATTTGCTGTGATGCTGTCAGCAATTACATGCACTACGGGTGCCAGACCACTTATTCTCAGCATCCCAGCCCTTTTCAGCTTCTGCAATTGGGGCCTGTCCCTTTCTCCCTGAGAATCGCTGCAGATTCTCCCTTGGGCTGGCAGGGCCACTGGCTTCCATCTTCTCAGCTAAGCTCAGATTTACCACTTCATTCCCTCAGCTCAAATCATGGCTCCTTCTTTTAATTTTTTATTATCTGCTTTCTGTGCTGGCTGAAGTTGCTTTAAGCTACCCCCATCACTTATTTTTTAAACAAAAAAAAAAAAAAAAAAAGGATGCTAAGCACCTTAAATGGAGTGCCCCTAAATTTGACCCTCAAGGGAATTCTGCAGCAAAGGTTAGCCCTCATGACTGTCGTAAATGCAGCTGCCTGGAAAGGCCAGTCCTGTGACCTATTTTAAACACACAATCACTGATTCATGGCAGAAATCTCATTATGGACATTCATTTTTTTTTAAGAACTGCTGAGCAGTGGATAACAGCCTATCTTCAAATTAAATCCAGTTCAATAAATAGCGCAAAATTAAATCATTCAATGCCTGGTCTGCCTTGAGCTATACTTAAGCCTGTGCATGATTAACAGATTAGAATGCGAAAAAAAAAAAAAAAGGCAGCTTAATCTGCCTGCTGCAGAGATACTTTTATTCCCCTGTGCTGCAGATTGTTTTATCTCTAGGTACTACACCAGTCAAGCTCTGCCTGTGGGTCTCAGCAGACGGTGTGGCTAGAGGAGCACTGAATTTCCAATTTATCATGGAACCTGGATATTTATGTTGTGTCCTTTTAATGATAATACTGTTTCAGTTCTTGCAAAGAGCAAGAATTCGTCCTTATATTTGCCCTTATTGTATTTATTGCAGTAGTATTCCCAGTCAAGACCAACAAAGGCAAACAAACGCTGAGAGGCTCAGACATGGGAAATGACTGGTCTCGGGCTATGCAGTAATGTAGTATAAAAGAAAAAGCGATGGCATCCAGATAGTCTGAATCCTGCTCTAATGCCTTATCTGTAACACGCTGTCTGCTATGTGGCTGTCACTTCTCCTTTGAATTAGCACTTTATATTAGGGCATTTAAATCTTAAATGCTTCTCATGATGAACTTCAATTAATTAACAAAGCTGGCATTCACAACCTTTAATTTTCTTAAATGGAGCCTGGTTTTATTTTTTTTATAAGGCTGCATAGCTGTATGACTACACCACTGCACTTAAAATAAAATTAACTGTAGTAGATTAATGTAAGACTCAATCCAGCAAAACGTAAACCGAATTTTTCCAGTGCAGCAGCAGCATATTTCACGTTCAGCAGAAACAGAGAGGTGAGAGTGCTCAGCATTTTGCAGGATGAAGCCATTATATACTTGCAATATTACATACACTCTATATAGCGCTGGTGACAAAGAGTATCAGGCACACGTTGAGACCACGCTCAGCTGCCTAGAATATCACTGCACAGTCTTTGGCACCTAAATAACCAGAACATCACTAGCAACATTTGTATTTCATAACTGCAACTCACATAAATAGAGGGGCATTATCAGAATACAAATGGGACATACTGGCATATTCATATATTTTGAAACATGGAAAAAGATCCCCCTGCTGTGCCAGATGATGTTCTGCACTCTGCTCTGATACCCACCCTCATTTTTGCCATCGGATGTTTTCTGCCAAAGTGCCTGAACACATTAGAGAGCTGCCGGCATGGGGGATTTTTCAAATTAAGCAGTGAGATTTTAATTTAGTAATTATTTTAAATGACCAATGTAACACCCTCAAACCCCTGTGTGGGCTTAGGAGCTACGCAGCTGAGTCAGACTATTGCCTCAGGTACGGAATCCCAATGACAACCAGCCTGTGCCAGCTGTGAAAGCAGCGTGGGCTAATGAGCCGGGCGATGGTACATCATCTGCAGCTGCTAAGCCTCAGGCTTATGAGCAGTGCAGAGCAGAGCAGGCCTAGGAGTAGGTTTATATGTCAAACGGTTTCCTTTTGGTAAGCCTTTGTGCTATTTTCCTCTATCAAGATTGCAGAAATGAGTCAGGTGATCCCTGACCCACTTTTAAACAGGGAAGTTACCCCACCTTCCCCATTACCAAGAGCAAGGATTGTCATCTGGTTTTAGGTAAAAATAGGGAAAAGCAATCGTTCTTAGTTGTATTTTTCCAGTGAATTGATGTTTGAGCTGGCTTTGTTGTGTTAGAGGTTTCTTTCTAACAGTAATTTCCGTAGTGACTTGTACTAAAACAGTAGCAACCTATTTTTAAGACCATTCAGTGTGATAAGGCTGTGTTGAGAATTTAGAAATCTGTTTGTATGTGTCATACTATTTTTCTGGAGAAAGACATCAGAAAAACAGAATCTGTAATGTGGAGAATGATGAGTACTTTTTAAGTTGCTTGCTTAAAAATGACTGCATTTTTAGTGACCTACTTCAAATTCAAGTGGCCGTGAGTCGCATACCTGATTGATCTCTAAATCTTGGGGTGTGTAAAATTCCTGAAAAAAAGAATTGAGTCTGAGATACTGGATATCTGAGGCAAGATTGACTTTCTAGACTCTCCAAAACAGATAGCGACAGGAAAAGAAAACATCCCAACGTCGACAGCTAAACCTCCCCCATGCTCTCCAGTTCCCCTCAAACCAGCCAGAAGCACTGTGACAGAAAACAGCGCTTTGTTCAAGGTCAGGCAGGATGGGGCTTTAAGCAAGCAGATCTAGTTGAAGTTGTCCCTGCTCATTGCAGGGTGTTGGACTAGATGATCTTTACAAGTTCCTTCCAACCCAAACTATTCTGTGATTCTCCGAAAACATCATTTTATCTGATTAGCACCTTGTCTGCAGTGTTAGACTCTGCCTTTCCAGAGCCCTGAGGGCTGGGGACACAGAGTAGGTGAGCCCCCAGCTTTTCCCCACCTTGTATTTTCACTTTACTATTATTATTATTGCTAAAGGGACATCCATCCTCATGTTCTTTTTATTTATTTTTTTTTATGTTGTGACAAGCGACAGCTCTGCGCATGCCATGTGTAAGAGGCACTTGTCTATGCGCAGCCCAGCTGACATCAGCAGCCAAAGAGACTAAAGGTAAGGCCATGAAGTCTCAGCATCTTCTAGATGTGTCAAATTTGCTGTGAATATGCAGATCAGCTGGGCTCCAGCAATCGGTCTGCTTATGTCCTGCAAGCATTAGTCCAACTGACCATTTAAGTTTGTCCAGTATGCCTGGATAGGCAACGGTGGTGGCCACCAGAAGTTCAAAAAGTGCAGAAGCTCAGAGTACATCAGCAGTACCGATGTCCTGCTCCAGCCAGAGCTGCAGGGAGGTCCCGAACTGCACAGATCGATTTTTAGAGTTGACGACTGTAGGGTTGGGCAGAAAAAAGACCCAAATACGTCAATAAGGCCAATGACAGGAAAGGGTAAGATGAGAAAATTTTCCCCATATTTAACATGATCCTAAATATTTTCATAGAGTCTCTGAACTATTCTACGCACCTAAAATAACCTAGCGGTTTGAGACGGTTGTGTGCTCTTGTTTACTCCAGGGTTGTTAAGAGTCCTGCTGACACTGTGTTGCTAATGGTTGTATTATAAAGTCTCTGTGGCAGTAATGTGAGAATACAGGAATAATTCTGTCATCGTAACAAAAACTAAAGGGAACGCTCTAAGCGGTTGTGAGTTTGTGATTCAAAAAAGCGTAGCTGTGCTTTTCTGTTCCTCTCCATTTTATATTTATCCAGTAAAATACTCCAGTCCTAGTTAAACTTCTTGATCAAACCCATTTTTTAGAGTTTAAATAAGGGAAGGTAATCTTGGTATTAACAGAATGATTATTATATTGAATTTACTGAACTGAGCATAGCATAGTAAAAAAAAAAAAAATTAAAAAAAACAAGACCTGACTTTAATTTCATTTCTGCTTTAATTGGTTTCATTGCTTATTGGTTATTATTAACTTAATATTATATTATGTAGTGTAGCTTTGGTGACATCTGTTCTTAATTTAATTTTATTGTATTTCAACCTCTAAAAAGTTTTCTACAGCAGAAATACATAATAAATCACATTTCTGTCAACAGGTAACACAGGTAGCATCAGTACACCACTCTACCAAACTGAAACTATAGCTGTTTCGTGTTGATAAGCTTATGATTCTTGCAACCACATCCAGAGATGCCTTCCAAGGATGTTGCTTCTGGACTGATGCAAGCAGAAAGGGATAATGTGAAGAGCAGACGGAGTTAATATGAGCAGGAGAATTGCAAGGTATAGACAGGAAACACCCTTTCTGGTTTTGTTATAAGTAATTTGTTTTAGTCTGTTCTAAAAGCTATGTTATTCAAAGAGACTGAAAAAATCATTTTTTTTATTCATGAACTGCAAAATTACACATTTTAAAATGATAATCGAAAGACAGCAGTCCAGTTTGATTGGCAAATTAATTGGGATTGAAACATTAGCCATGTGCTGTTTCATTTGGTCTGGGTTTTTCCCAAACTGAAATAGATAAACCAGTTTTGAAATTTAAAATCCTTTCACACTTTTAATTTCCTGTAAATACTGTTTAAGATGTTTTGGATTACAGTGGAAACCTGTGTATTTTTTCAGCTGAGAAGCTATCTACTTACCTACTGATTGCTGATGAGGGTACTGATGAATGGCAAACATCCATCATTTGAAAACTTGAGACTTGTCACTATAATCTGTTAAACATATCAAATAGCTTTCATTTTTTTGACTGTCTTCTCATTCAATGCCAGCAGAAACTGACATAGACAGCATTCAGCAAAGCCACACAGTTTGGTGTTGAGGCCAGTTTTACTTTCCTCATGAGTCAGTTGGAGGCATCGTAAATTAAATCAGGAAAGACATTAAACGCTTTCTATTTGAGCATTATTGGGCAGAAGGAACTGTGGTCGAGGCGGTAAAACTGCATCCTGCGACATGTAGGGCTGGAACTCACATCACAGGGAGCTCTTACTTGGGCCCCATAGGGAAGGAAAACAGGCCTCCTAACACAAACACAGATAATTTTAATTACTTTAATTGTTTTTACAGGAGTCTTTTAAAGAGAAACGAAATTTTTTTAGGACTCCCACAGGATAAAGATAAATTAATCAAGTAAATAGACACAGGGTACCTAGATCCCAGACAAAACATTTACACAAACTGATCTATTTGGCTTCCTTGCAAAATAACTGTCAGGCTTCCCCTAAGGAAAAGGGATGGCATTGAGAAATCCCTAGGCATCATCTGAACCCTTGAACTCAGTAGAGCCAAGCTACTGTGAAAAGCGGTGATTTAGATTTCCCTGCAAAACCTTTTTGTCGGTACCATAAGGTGTGGTACATCAAAGCCCAAGGTACTCTTGGATGGAGAGAGTTCTACTGTAAATTAGGAAAAAAAAAAAAAAAAAAGGAATAATATAAGAAAAGCAACAAACAAAATGGACCAAGGATGAGGGAACTGAGATTAAAGAGTTTCCCAAAGTACTGGGCACAGCTCAGTTGACAGGCTGAGAGAGTTGGGGTTGTTTAGCCTGGAGAAGAGAAGGCTCCAGGGAGACCTTATAGCAGCCTGCCAGTACCTGCAGGGGGCCTATAAGAAAGCTGGGGAGGGGCTGTTTGCAAGGGCATGTAGTGATAGGATGAGGGCAATGGTTTTAAACTAGAGCAGGGTATGTTTAGATTAGACATTAAGATGAAGTTCTTTACAATGAGGGTGGTGAAACACTGGAACAGGTTGCCCAGAGAGGTGGTGGAGGCCCCATCCCTGGAGACATTCAAGGCCAGGCTTGATGAGGCTCTGAGCAACCTGATCTAGTTGAAGTCCCTGCTTACTGCAGGGGGGGTGGATTAGATGACCTTTAAAGGTCCCTTCCAACCCAACACATTCTGTGATTCTATATCCTTGATGACTGTCAGTAAGTCAGGACATCAGGGCCCAGGACAGCTGGAAGAGGGACACATATTCCTGACCTGGGCTGTGTATTCAGGGGGTGTCCCTCAGGAGATGACTCAAGCCAGAGCCTCAAAGGAAGTCCTTGGTGTTCAGCAGGTGAAAGTCTGCTACAGCTGAGTTACTCAAAAGGCAAGGTGATACTGCTAAGAAACACCTTTATTTCAAGTCACACTGTAGGCTGAGCTTGGATGAAAATAATTTGGAAGTTCTTTCACCAAGACTGAGTAGATAAACCCCAAAATAGCTGAAAGTAAAGGTGCCATTTAGCTACCTGGTTCTGCTTGGTTCAGAAGCGGGCATGGCTCTTTATGGCTGAGAAGTTACTTGAATCAGTTCTGATTATGAAGAAGACACCCCGCTCTCTTTGCAAAACAGCTGTGCATGCATCAAGGAGTCTCAGAGAAGATATACCCTTGCCATATTTGTGTTATGCATACTCTGGGGACCTGAGGCTGTGGACTAAGCCTTACAAGGCAATAACCCACTAGTATGTTTCCATTCTTTTCGCAATTAGTGAGTACAGGTGGGAGAGCCCGGTCCTTACAGCAGCGAGTCAGCTCAGATGTAGGTGGGTGTCCAGCGCATCCCTTAAAGTGACTCTTGGCAGAAATGAAAGGCAAGAGTGCAAAAAATTGTGAATTACCAAGTGCTGGGCCCCTGAGGGCACCCACAGCACCACTGTCCCTGCCCAGCGCACCTCAGGGTCCCCAGACCCTGCACACAGCCCAGGAGCCCATTTCAGCCCAGCTCGGGGCCATCGGTCAGGAAAGGTCGAGATCAAAGTTACCTTGACTGAGGTAACTTACCTTCATCAGGACTCTGATGGAGGCAGCTGTGGCAACACTTTCAAGTACTTAAAATATTAGAAAATTTAGTAGAATTTTCTGCTGGTTTTACCAGTAGTCTTGCAGCGTTTTCAGGTGGTGTTTCCCAATGGCATGTTGAAGGGGAAATCACAAAAAAAAAATCCCCGAACAGTAAAACCACAAAGTATGGCAATTTGTCAAAACAAGATGTAAAATAGGGGCCTCCTTCCCTTTCACCCCAGTATCAAAACGAATGTGACGAGCTCTCTGTAGCCCCTGTCTGGGCAGCCCTTTCAGCCTCAGGTGGGTCAATGCTCTTCCCTGGAGGATGCATGACCGAACCATCCAGCAAGAGGATAAACAAAAAAGCCCATAGGCAAGAGGAATGAAGACAGTGAAGGAAGGACAAAAGAAAAAACAACAAACAAACAAAAAAATACAGCATAGGAGACTACAATAAAGTTTTGCTTAATCAGAGCAGAGGTATAGGAGTTCAAATACATACTGATGAACTTCACGGCCAGCGAGCTGGAGCAGCCTGATTTCACCCATTCAGTCCTACCACCAGCAATGCCTACATGCTCTTCTCCATACAACCAAGTCCAGCAGCTAATAAATGATGCGGGAAGCATGCCTGGACAGAGGATAATTCCAGGAGGTGCAGAGATCAGGTTTTCCCAGAACATTTCTATAGTCAGCCCAAAGGCAACAGGCAGAATAAGCAGGAATTTTTTCTGGGAGGAGAATGTGAGGAGCATTGCAGAAACTGTGCTGAGATCAGCTTGAAGCTTTCAGGCTGCATTTAAATACTTTCTGTTTGAGCTGCATGGTTCAAATTAATTTGCACAGCAGCTCTGCAATTGCATGTACCTTTTTTTTATTGTTGTTCAGCTACGAACATTGGTTATCTCTCATTTGTAAATCAGCCGGTATATCCTGTACTGACACTTTACCTTGTGGTTTTCTTCTGTTCACCCACTTGTTTAATGAGCTGAGTTTGTGGGTTTTCTCTTCATTTTTCTAATAGTTATTATGAGTGAAGCTACTGTGAGAGCAGAAGAGTGGATGATTTCTGTGCTAAAGCTTTAGTAAATTTTGTGAGATAATTTTCATAGTCATATAAAACCTAAAATTGCATTAAACTGTCTATATAGCTAAAGCAGCAAAGAGCCTGACAATTAACATTTGCGTACCAAAAACTGTCCAGAGTAAATTTAAGCAGTCCCCCCCTTCAGAGAAAACTTGTGCAAGCATTTTGTCCTTTTTTTCTGCCAGGGCGCTGATACATAATGCATCTTTTACTTCTCGCTCCCAGCTAAGCTCGGTCCCAACAGTGAGAAGCGCAGGTATCAGATGCTTGTCCTGGATGTCCAAGACAGCAGTTCCTTGTTCCTTGTCCTTGTTCTGTGGCTTTGAGAAGCAAATCTGTCTTACCTCTGGCAACCACAAACTTAATAGAGTGAGTAGGAGTAGAATACCCGTGATGGTTGTTGTGCATGTCGATGCAGTTGTCTCTCTAATGGGGATTCCCAGACATGCATGAGTCTGCACGCATGTGGGCATGTGTGGGGGCCTTCCCAGGAAGTTTTCTATTGTCCTCACAGACAAATAACACAGTTTATTGCTTCCAGTTTTCAGTATAATGAACTACATGTAGTCAAAGTTTAAAACTTAACCATGAAGTTTTCCCCTTAAAATTGTTGATATCTAGCAGCTTATGATCATCTTAGTTGGGCTCAGCTTTGGCTGGACATGCCTGTACTCACAAAGACCTTCGTTTAGGAGCCACAAGATGAAATGGTGGCACAGGGACCTCAGGCAGGGCTATCCTGCAGAGCCTGAGGAAGTGTGGTTAGCCAGCGCACAAGTTCTTTGTTGATAAAGGTTACAGTCAAACCAAAATGGTTTTCATCTTGTGTTTTAAGCATATGGATGCATCACTAAATAAATGGTGTGTTGCAGCTGCATAGTTATTCCATGATCCCCCTGGCCAGGTTTTGTAAAGCGTGTAATGAAGGCCCAAAGCAAGAGATTGACAGCAATTTTTAAATCTGTTGCACTCAGAGAGTTGTAAAAAAAAAGAAATTACGGCCTGCTGACAACTATTCAAATTGGGAAACTCCAATTAACAGCATAACAAACCCAGAAACTTCCTCATTAATAACCAGTAATGACAGCCAGGGAGCTAAACCAGTTTCCAGAGGCTCCAGGAACCCAGGAGTTTCCCAGAATCGCTACCTTTTTGCCCGCTAACATTTTCCTCATAAAAGTTAGATCATTTGGCACAAGAATAAATTTCAAGTGAATTCTACATTCTAGCATTTGTCTTTCTCCCATACAGGCACAGTAATGTCTCCTGGACGTATCTCCTGGAAATAATTTCTGATTGAAATTCTGAATTTACAAAATGATCTTCAGAAAACTTGATGGGACAAATTTATAAAGTAGGTGCAGTGATTGAGCCCTCACCATTTTCATTTGCACATGCCATTACAGATTTGTGCACAAGACTGAAATGAATAAAAAGGCAAATGGATTCTCAGTCCAAAAATTATATTCTGTGCATGAAAGCATTGCCTTATGAAGGCACAGGAGAGCTGTAAGTATTGTGTTACAATGGCTGTCACAGGGAATTTTTTGGGGAAAAAATAATCCCCGGTTAAAAATAGGTCTCAAATTTTCTAGTTCATTTCTTCGCTTGACTGAACCGTAAGAGATTTAGTTCCCTAATTATACCAACACAATGGCTTAATTTGTTGAGTTGCGAAAGCTTGCTGTTATTCTTAATCAGCATCTCTAATTCAGCAATAGTGAGTCTGCGACAATGACATAAAACAGAAAAAGATTCACAGTTTCTGCCATTACAAATAATTATTTCCCACACATTTTAGTGTTGAGGCACTTCTGGTATTTGAAGCTGTGAGACCCCAAACAGATTACCATCAGAATAATTTTTCTTTGGCAACTACTGTAAATTGCCAGGCAGCGGGAGGCTCAAGGGAGGTGCTGGCTATTCATGTAGCCTAAGCCCATTTCTGGGTTATGAGATGACCGTCTCACTGTTGATGGGGTAACAGAGCATACTCTGCAGCGGAACAGCTTAAAGATTTCAAATTAGAGTCATCCTCGAGTTGGATTGCAGGATAGATGTTTTCTTCTTTCATTGTTACTGATTTCTCTGAATTTCCGCTGTTAGAAATAACGATAGATTTTCCCTTCTGAACTTCCTCTTGAGCCTCAACAAATTCATATACTTGCTTTGTTCCGCCTTCCACCTCCTGCTTTTTCTTCTTATATTCCCCAATAGCGTTTTCTATCACCCTCAATGAGGGCATTATCTTCTTTTCTTAGAGGAAGTTAGAGGTGCTCACAAGATCACTGATGATTTAAATTTATCAAAAAACCTGCTTTCAATATTTATTTTTTTGCCATTTCAATACCCAATTATCACGTTCTTGGAAAAGCTATGCCTTGGAAAACCTGAGAAGCCAGCTAAGAGCACAGACAATCCCCACTCTGACACTTACAGTGTAGTATATTAGCAATAGGTTTATCTTTTAAAGATTAGAAGCGGAAATGAAGTGTATCTGCTTCTCTCGGCTGCAGAAGAGCTCCCCTAGCTGGGTACCCGTCAGGCTGCTGCAGCCGGTTCGGCCATGCTGGACTGTGCTACCAAGCATCCCTTAGCCCAAAAGCAGGATGCAGTGCTATATTCGGCTTCATCTGAACACCCCGCGAGTGCATACTCTGTGCCTGGCTTTTACATCGGGCAGCGGAGAGCAGCAGCACGCTTACCTTTCGGCTTTGTCAGTTCTCAGTTGAGAGTGACTGGAGAAATCTGGGAGAGAGGAGCGAGGAACATGCCTCCTCCCTTCCAACTCCACATGGTCCCCAATCTCAACCACCAGCTCCCCTCAGTCCAGAGGGGTACTGAGGGGTTTCAAACCTTCCCGCTGCCGCAACTCTTTTACAGACAGCCACCGCGTGGTATGATTTGCACAGCAACTACTTGCTTATATTAACTAACACCTGAAGCTGTACACCTGCCTTCTCTATATCAGCCCACAGAGAAGCGGACACGTGCCAGTTTAACTAGCAGAAGGAGTACACCGACCAAGACAGTCATGAACACCACAGTCTTCCTGCCCCTTTTCCTCATATTTCTTGCAGGTACCGAAGAGCGACCTCAGAGCTATGTGCAGAGAGCAGAATTACCACCTTCTGCAGGTGGCTTTGCATCTGAGGCCCCTTCCACTTTCTCCATAGCCTCTAAATTTCCACTGAGTGTCTCAAAACTTCTGTGGTATTTTTGACCTTTTGCAGGCCCTCAATCTCTGTTCTGCTTTGGGGGAACTCCACTGCGAAAAATCCCTTCTGTGCTGGCCACCTCGCCTGGACCAGCTTCTCCATCCTGCTGTTCTCAACATATCCCTTCTGAAATGTGAGCTACTAAGAGCGGTGTCACATGTGAAACACATGGTATTGCACATGTTGAAACATCTGATGACAAAGCAACTTCAAAAATAAAAATATTGTCCTAGTTTGTTGGCTTTTTGAAGCTTTTTAAGCTGCTATTAACCACGGACTTCCTTTTGGCTGAAGCCTGTGAGTGACAGTATGTGCAGGCAGAGCACTCATTAACAGCCAGGATGTTTGAGGGCGGTGCTCCCTGTGTGAAGCATATTTAATTTTATCAGCTAATCAAGCTATTTTTAATCACAAAGCACTCTTTGAAAATGACAAGAACATACGAGAGCCAAAAGATGGCTAGATATAGAGGCAACTATTTCTATTTTGAAACCTCTGCTGAGAAGATAAAAATGATGCTGAGGCTTAAACGTGGCGTTCCAGCATTTACTGTCTCTCTTGTCAGTAGAAGTACTGTGGGAGACGGAAGAGCAAAAATGAAGTTAGAGAGATAATACACAGGAAGCCAATGTTATGTTAGATTAAAAACAGCCAGTGCTTTCAGTGACAAGCTTGGAAACTAGAAAGGAAATACTGCTCAAGTACTCAACTATGCAGAACATTTTATGCTTTTTTTTTTTTTTCTCCGTTATAAAATAACATAAAGCACAGAATTATCACCAAGAAATGGCAGGAGGTGGATGCCAAATGGGCAGACTGCTTTGCAGATCAATGAAGAAGAACCTGGCTGCCTCTCTCGGGTACTGAACGGTCCTGCTCTTGGAAGGAGATGCAGATCATCATCTGTATATGTAAACGGTGTATATGTAAATGGTGTCTTTACAATTCATAGAAAAAGCCTCGGAAAATCATCCCCCTTATCTGTGCTGAAGAGAGAACAAATTAATACAGAACTGAAAAGCGAGAAAAGTGAAAGCTGATCTCTTCAGATCAGCGATCTGCTCCCCAACACTGAAATTGGGTACTTTTCCTGACCCCTCAGGAAGTCTGGAGCTCCATGATTCCAAGCCTAGCCCAGGCACCCACCCGCTGGGTGGCAGAATGAGTACCGGCTTTGCTGGAATCTCCCCATGCCAAAAAAGCCCTAACCCAAACCAACCGGAATAAACACTTACAGGCTAATCCTCTCAGCAGAGGAACTGACGCAAAGGTGCAGAACAAAACATTTACTGTGATTCTTTTTTGGTTTGATAATCTTTTAAGGACTGCCTGGGATTTCATCTTAATAGATGTAACCTGTGGTTTGCATCTTTCACGTTTTCCACAATGGTTGCCACAGAAGTTTGTAGCTCCATTGTCTGAAAAAAAATTAGCGTAGCACATATGTACTTTTATTTCTATGATTTCTCATTTGTCTGGCAGGCCATCTTACTCTGTGAGACATCTCATTCTTTTCAAGACAGTAGCTAGGCAGATTTCGGACCTTGATTTTAGTTTTTAGGTAAGTATGTATCATAAAAACCAATACAAAATTAGTTTAAGATAACACGTATTGTGCTGTGGCTCCTTTGCCAGCAATGGGGCTGATGCTACAGCCAACTCAGTATTTGTCTTACCAAAGGGAAACCCCAGCAGCTCAGAGTTATCCATTCTCATCTGCACTTCTCAGGATCCCATCTTGGTAAATCCTCCCAAATTATTGTTTTGCAAGATGCCACAGAGTGGCAGACCCTTCAAGTTGGAAGGGACCCATAAGGATCATCATGTCCAACTCCCTGCTCCTTGCAGGAGTACCTAAAACTAAACCATATGACAAAGAGTGTCATTTAGATGCTCCCTAAACTCTGAGATGCTTCGTGCTGTGACCACTTACCTGGGCAGCCTGTTCCAGTGACCGACCAGCCTCCCAGTGAAGAACCTCTTCCTAATGTCCAATCTGAACTTACCCTGATGCGGCTTAGATAGGACATTCCTTGTGTCCTATCACTGGTCAACTACACTGGAGATAACTCTTCAAAGTACTAGATGTGCATGTTCTTTGAATAGGTGAAGGGGTTTTGGCACGTGTGGTTTTATTCTGTTGTCCTCCTTTACTCGCTTAAGGGTCTGGATGAAATCCTGGTATTTACAGATCCAGAGCTGAAGCTCAGGCTGGTATTTCTTCCTGTTTAAAAAGCCCAAAGCCATGATGAATATGTATGTTAGGGCAGAATTTCCTTTCCAATGCCATCATTTCTACATTCTTCTGCTCGTGAGCCTGCAAGTCTTGTCTGGCACCATCTCCTCACTCAGCACACCATAAACTGCAGGAAGCGCAGTCTTTAACACTTACTTAACAGAGGTCAAGTAAAGTGTTAGCAGGCAGGCTGCTGGCTCGCCACCTGGACAGAAGAGAAGTGTGCTTTTTCTCTCACACTGCTTTGTGCTCCTCATGTGTTGCCCAATAAATGTGAAATGAGATTATTGTTTAATACCTAGACATTCAGACAGAAAAATGTGCAGCAATTGCAGACTCTGTATCTATATGTTTGTAATACAGAGGAACATTTTTAGAACCTACGTAACTGGCGGGTCATTTCTGTGCCCCGTTGTATGTGATATTGTTGACTAAGGTTGTGTCGTGTGTCTTACTACAAGTGAACACGTACCACATAGACTATTCTGTGAGTCAAAACATCACATGCGGAGGGTGAGAATTGTGTTATCCTCGCTGAATCTCACTCTGCATGCTGTACTTAAATATTAGTAGTGTTTTACAGAGGGCAGCATCCATTGCCTGGAGGTTAGGACCGTCAGCAGGACAGGGACATTGCTTTCCTGCCAGGTGGGTGCCTTAACCAGGAACACGGGATCGCGGTCCATCGCTTTCTGTGAGCATCTTCCAAGGTCTGTACTGTTCACTGTACATATGAATTTAAAAACCTGAAGTCAACCTCTTGTTGATTCTCCATCCCACAAGAGATTTGTTTAAGCTCATCTTAGATGTCTAAAAAAACCAGAAGTCTAAGTGAGTGCTGGTAACATTATGATCCCAATAAATCAGAAGGCTATCAGACATCCAAGACAGGCTGGATGTCCCTCTGTGGGTGCCCATTTCTTCCTACTGACGGCACAGGGTGACCAGTCAGACAGACACGAAACTTTTAGATGCATAAAGTGGAGCGATGAGTCATGAAGGAGAAGTCCGCACCCCATCAGCAGCAGGCACACAGAGACAAAAGCGTGGCTGTGAAACCCCGCAGCTCTCTACAGCGCCGAACTGCAGCGTTTCTGAAACCCGCTGCAGATCTAAAGAGCTGTCATCCATCCTAAAAATACATTTGCACCTCTTTTCGCTACCGTAGCGGGCTCTTTCTCTGGAGACCCGGTAGACAACAGGACCAAACGCTCCTCCTCGGGGTCAGCCTCAGCTGCTGGGTCCCTGTCCTGGCCGACAACGTACCTCCTTTGCGGTGCGCCCTTTGCCGGGCGGGGGTGACTCCCGAAGTGCCGAGCCCGCCCCTCTGGCCCTGTCCGGGGGAGGGAAGGCGGGAGGAAGGGAGAGAGGCCGGGCGAGGGGCGGCCCGGCTCCCCGCACAGCGGCGGCACCGGCAGAACCCCGCGTCCCGCCGGCGGCGGCGGGGGCAGGTACGGGAGCTTCCGCGTCGCGCTGTGAGGAAGAGGAGGAGGAGGACGAGAAGGAGGAGGTGGCGGCGGCGAAGGCGGGCGGGCAGCCCCGAGCCTGTCCGGCGTGCCCGTGGGCGTGCTCCCCGGCGGGGAGGGCCGCCGGCAGCCCACACCCCCCGCCGCCGCCGCTAACTTTGCCTCTCGGCCAAGAGCCGCTCTCCGGCAGCCAGAGGGTCGGCGGATCGCCGGCGGTCCGGAGCCGCTCCCCCCCGCCATGAAGGGCCGCCGGCGGTGGCGGTGGCGGGGGGAGCACCGGCGCTTCGCCGCGGTGCTGGTGCTGTACACGCTGCTGCTGCTGCTGCTGGTGCCCTACGCGCTGGACTACGGGGCCCGGCGGGGGCGGGCGGACGAGGAGCCGCTGCTGCGG
>VXBH01003133.1:282821-317665 GCA_013400035.1 Rynchops niger | reverse complement strand
GGCCGCCCCGCCACCAGCCGCCGCAGCAGCTCCTGCTGCCGCCCGGCCTGCTGGGGGGGGGCGGCGGCGGGCGGGCGGCCCCCCCGCAGCACCGCGCCGAGTTCTTCCTCGGTGGCGCCCTGGAGGTCATCTGCCAGGCCTGGCTCCGCGACCTGCTGCTGGCCCGCCGCGCCCCGGCCTGGCTCCGCCGCCGCTACACCCAGCTGCGCTACGAGGACCTGGTGCGGGAGCCCCGCGCCCAGCTGCGCCGCCTGCTCCGCTTCGCCGGGCTGCCGGTGCCGCCCGCCCTGGAGGCCTTCGTCCTCAACATGACCCGCGGCGCCGCCTACTCCTCCGACCGGCCCTTCCTCATCTCCCCCCGCGACGCGCGGGAGGCCATCCACGCCTGGCGGGAGCGCCTCAGCCGGCAGCAGGTGCGGCAGGTGGAGGCCGCCTGCGGCGAGGCCATGAGCCTGCTGGCCTACCCCCTCAGCGGCGGCGACGCCCGGTAGCGCCCCCGCCCCGCGGCCGGCGGGGAGAGACCGCCGCCGGGTGAGGGCCGGGACGAGCGGAGAGGGCACGGGGCCGGGCGGGGAGTGCGCCTCGGACGGGCCCGAAGGTGGGCTGATGGCCGGGCCCGGTTCCGTCATGGCGGCCTGCCTGTCGTGGCGGCCCGTCGTGGCTGGAGGATTGGCAAAGCCGAGCGCTGGGGTCCGCAGCTGGCATGACGGGTGCTGGGCGCTGGCCTCAGCGTACAGGCAGCCCTGGCAGAAGCAAAGCCGCCTCACCTCGGGTACCGGCAGAACGGGCAGGGTCCAGTCCCCCCTGCTTCCCGCCATCGGTCTCGGTGGGGTTGTGCTCCCTCTGGGGAGTGTGGCCACCCCACCCCGGGGTGGGAAGAGAGAGAGCGTTTTACTGAAGAGAAAGGTTTGGTAAGAGGTGTCCTCTGGGGACGGCGTCAACCTCGCAGCCCTTTCAACATGAAACCACAACCATGTGCAAAACACCAGGTGTTCTCTTAAAAAAAAACCAAAACTGCATCGAAACGTAAAAATCCCCCAAATGAAGACTCTCGGCAAGGAACCAGAGGGCTTGAAGGGTGTTGCTGTGAGAGCATCGCCTGTCCCGAGCGCCGAAGAACGCTGGGCTCTGTTGTGCCCCTACCGAAACGCCGACAAGGGGCTTCTGTGAAGTTGGCTGCCGAGGTCAGCGCAGGCCTGGAGGGGCCGGAGGGTGCCACCGCCAGGAGGGCTCAGCTGTCCTGCTGCCAGCTGGGTGGCCCTGGGGGGCTGGTGACGCTCTGGGGAGGGGAGCACCAGCCGAGGGAAGGGGAACCGTGTCCAATTCCCTCCATGGCTCGGAGCAGCGGGGCTGAGCATTCGCCTGCTTACGTGTTTCAAAGATGTTTGTGGCAGAAATCTTTGCTTTTTCTAAAGAAAGCTGTAATTCTTTTTAAAGTAGGATTTTTTTTTTTTTAATATATTGATAGAGTCAGGTGGTGATGCGGATGTGAGATGCAGGTGACTAACATGTTTCTTGGGGACACGCGTAGAAGTGACTGTAACTGGAAGGCAAACACTCGGTGTTTCCATTTCGTTTCCTCAGCCAGATGAGAGAATCACTTTTCTTCCCCGGCTTCCGGGCTGACACATTGTGCCCTGCACAGGGTCCTCCTGGTCACATCCCTTCCGAACAATAACATCCTCTCAGCTGGCGGCTCCTGGACAAAAGCAAATGTTTCCTGATGAGGCTAAGACAAATTAATGGCGAAGTTCCCAAATAAAAGCGTGTATTTAAAAAAAAAAAAAAAAAGAAAAAGAAAAACTTAAGTTTCATTTTGGATTTTAAAATTACATTTTCCTGTAGACATCCTGCCACTTGTATGAGAAGGGTGTGCGTGTGTGTGTGTGTGTATGTGTACTCTTTTTCATTTATTTCTTAATTTGGGGATAGCAGGTTCTATTGTATTTTAGGGACACAGTATTGCAAGTTCTTAGAGACTGCTTTCCAGTCCATTACAGTCTGGCAGCATTTAAATGGCCCCATGAGAGTATACAGGGTTATAGGGATGTTCACCTGCAGTCCTCAAATACAAACTGAGAACATGAACTTCAAATTGAGGATAATCCAGGATCAGGAAGAAAGCTATATTTATATAAAAGTGCTGGAAATAACATAACGTCTTTGAACTGCCTTTATCTTGGGGGAAACATTTGAATTGCATTGTAGGTTTTCGTGCTCTGAATATCGTGCTGTGAAACATGTCGGTGAGTTAGGATGAACCTTCATTTATTTTAGCTCTTTTTCTTCCTTACCCCTCCCACCTGAGAGTACGTTGGCACAAGAAGCAGGTTTGTTTCATTAGCTGACAGGAAAATGCAGTCATAAAAATATTTTTGGGTAAATCTATCCATTTCACGGTAGCGTGCTTCATACAATTCTGCATCCTTTGGTTTCTGCTTGAACTGAAAATTACAGGGGCTCCGTTTGTGCTGGAACAACCTGTCGTATTAGCTAAGGGATGTTTCTGTGTTCTCTCACAGGCACCATATGAGCAAAATTTGTCTCTGCGTGTTCTAGTGGTATATAATAATGTCATTTGTATAGACGGACAATACCTGTATTAAAGCCTTGATAACCTGTGTTGAGTAACCTAATTTGGAAAGCTTTTGTCGGAATACACCCAGTCTGGCTTGTACCGGCTTGCACGGGTTTGGGAAGAAAATAAGATTTTCTTGCATGCCAAAAGATGATACGGTACTTATTTTCTTATGTCGGATGGGAGATTAAAATCCAGTATATCTTGTTGGTTTGTTTTTATCAGGTTGCAGTCACAGATTTTTACGCTGCGGTTGTTAACGCATTTGCTTCACTTCGGCAGGGAACCTCATCTTGCTGTTTCGGGTGGTAAATGTCTTTCATAAGAAGTTTTTAGAAATCCACGCTTAGTTTCACTTATACCAGTTCATCATGATGAAGAAAGAAGTGTTGCCATCTAGCTTAACTTGATGCATATAGCTGGGAAGAAATCCACTGATGGAAAATTAGTGTTTTCTGAAGCAGCTTCCGTGTTTGACATTGATGCATTTTCTGCATCAAGACTTAGTTCTGTCAGTGGAAGTTGTCCACTAACACAATTGCTCATTATTAGTGATGAATTCAATGTTTTTTCTCATCATAAGCTGTTCTTTTGTAGGTTTTTTTGTATACTGTGAAAAGGGCTCTGTTTGGCAAAGTGTACAAAATACAGCGAGTGCGATTCCTGGTTTGCATTCAGGTTGCCTGGGTTCATTAGAAGACTCTAAAACAACCTGCAGGGAATATCTAAAACTGGAAAAGGAGTAAGTTGCCCAGAGTCGGGATCTTTGAGCAGGGCGTGCAAGAGCATCTAAGACTGGATGACAGTTGCTTAATGACAATGTTGCGACGTGTGTGCTTCAGTCGCTAGAAGGCTTTCTAAAATTCCCCTGCCTGAGGAGGAGAGCTAAGGCTCACCAACAAATGCATCCCATTTTTTCTCTTCAAGGTGTTTTGATGGCGTCGGAAAGCATCGTTCCGGGTGCTTGCAGCATATCCTTGTTGGCCTTGTTAGGGGAAAAAAAAAAATGTACTGTCAAATGTCAGTGCTGGTACTGACCTGAAAAGATGGGAACGGGTCTGATTAGGACAACCAGCCGTGGCGGGAGTTTCACTGGCAGAGGTCTTTGGAAGTAAGTAGAACCTGCTGAAAGCAGGACACCCGTGGTTAAACCGCGTTTTGAGAGCAGCTGGGCATTTACGGCTCGGTCGCCAGCTTTTGTACTGTTGCAGGGCTCAACTGAGATTTTTGAACTGAAGTCCCGGTTCTACTGAATGATGTGGAAAACCGGACCGTAACTGCATCTTTTAGAGCAGAGGATGGCATGAAAAGTGAGGGAACAATAAACACTTTTTATAGCTGAGCTGAAATTGGTAGGCTTAGAATCGGAGAGCAGGGCTGAGCCAGAGTTCTAGTAGTTCAGACAGAGATTTGGGAAAAATACCTGCTTGTGCTACATTACATATAATGAATTAACAACTTTAATATATTAAGATGTCATAGTGGGGAAACTGGAACACAACTGACAAAATGCTTACAAGACTTATTTCTGTCATCTGTTTTTACTTAACTTTTGGTCATGTGTTTGCCTTAAGGGAAGTAGAAACTTGAGCACTATAATTGTATATAAAAGGCTGTGATCTTTCCACACTGGAATGGTTAATTGCTCTCTTACAACATTCTATCTGTATTTAAATGGTTGCTTTTGGTGAGACAATTGTAGTGACATACTTGTGAGAAGTGTTTAAAGTCCGGGCTCAAGAAATACTTAGCCCCTGCATTACTTGTGCTCCCTACGTTACCGATGGAGTCCTTGCAGATACCCGTGGGATGTACTCGCATACTTCGGATGCAATGTAAATAGTTCAGTAGCTCTCCCAGTTGCAGTATCGTCCGAAATGTCCTAAGCAGTCGAGAAGTTACTTATTTAACAGCTTCAGTATCGCACCAGTCATTTTAGTTCCCCCTTACCCCACCCCATCGGTCTATGCATCAAAAAAAGTTCTGAGTTTCTACCTGAAGCAGAATATCACCTCAGTATCACCACTTACAGTAAACCTGACGATAAAAAAACAGTGCAGAATTTCTGGGGTCATGATGGCCATGCCATTAAACAACATTTCAGTGAAGAACCGAGCTCCTGAAAGACTGTGAGTGCCAGCAAGCCTGACAGCACCTCCTCTTCCTTTCTTGAACACGAAGAGTTGCCGCTGAGGCTCCCTGTTGATTATCTGGAGTACAGGGACGGTAGGAACGCTGCGTGTCGCTTCTCAGAATCACCCTGCGATCCATGCACCGCTGGGACTACCTTAGTTGTTATTTGGCCGTTCCTATTTACCTTGACGTGACACCTACCACCGTGGAGAAGGATATGGGAAAAAGACGATTGTCAAAGCAAACTTTGCACTAACAGAAGTGTTAAACGCCCTGCTGGCTGTGCGTGTGTGAGGGAGGGGCTGGGGTCTGGATTGTCCTTCTCTTGACTGCGATTTGGAGAGCTGAATGTTAAGTCCAAACTCATTAAGGTGGTGGTTTTCAGCGCTGAGGGGCCTGTTGCTTGTTGCCTGGCAGTGTCAGCACTGGGCAAATGGCTGGAAGCTGATTGACATTTTAGTGCTCGCGGTCTGCCTGGGTATTGAGTCCCAGGAAACTTGCTTCCAGCACGGAGGCGTCAAACTCTGCTGCCAACCCACAGCACCTGCAGCGCCATTTCTTCGTGCTGGTAAATGGGAATCGGGTCTTCCTCCAGTGCTTCCAAATTTATCACCCTCTTTCCAATCGCCCAACTTTGCCAAACTTCAGCTGTACGCAGGCTGAAACTTTTCACCTTGGGCCTGAAGTTAAAAGTCTCTTTGGGGAACTTCAGTCAACAGAGGGCGTGTTCTTTTGAACCCAGGGTTGGGATGTGGTGGTCTTTAGCCTATGTTCAAATAGTCTCAAAGATGTTTCTTTGAAATCATTAGTCATTTCAGTGCTTTGGGGCAGGGGCTCCAATTCGGGTAGCGGAAATGATGTCTGTGTAGAGGATGCCCCCCATGTTTTGTTTTTACCTCTGCCTTCTATTCTGATTTGGCCAAATATACTAATGTTTGTAAAAAATCGCATAGCATGTGCTCAGTAAAAGTGGTTTTTGGTATGTGTGTGTGTACCTCTGTTTTATACCGAATAAAATCTGTGTTGGTTTTATCACCAGTGAGCATGCCCAAACCTCTTTCTTTCCCATAGAAAAGCTCGGCGTGGTACAAGGCATGCGGCAGTGGGAACCAAAGCCCTGTAACTACGGCTGGGGCTGAGCAGGGAGGAGTCTGCCATTCCTGCGCTCCCACTGACGCCTTCTCCTCTAGCCCCTCTGTCCCTCTTGCTGGTAGTCCCGCGGAAGACTCCCTAATCCAGCCTTCAGCCTTACAGTGCTTAATAATGGAAAGGACTATAGGTGAGAGGGGGAAGACATTGATGAGGGATGGGGTAAACTCGAGGGGCAGGGGGAAGGAATTGCCTTTGAGTTGTAGAGAGCGGGATTTGTTGGGCAAAGGGCTCGGGTGTGAGAGGAATGAGGGACTGGGATTTGGTGAGGAGGGGCAGCTGGAAGCTGGAACTGGTTTAATTGGAAAAGGCAGGTGGGAGCACATAGGAGGGAAGGAAGGGACATGGAGACAGAAAGCTGGGAGAAGCAGGGACCAAGAGCTGGGCTGCAGTGAGGCACTGCAGATGGTTGCTCCAAGAGCATTGTTGGGAGGAGACAGAGGGGGAGAGCTCAGGAGGAGGGAGAGTAGGGTGAGGACAAATTCAAATGGTAGAGGGGAAAACTGGTAGCTCTTCAAAGTCAGGTCTTCCTGCTTCTCTGTTCGAACGGCTGTGCAGACAACTGGCAGTGGACCAGCCCCTCCGGTGGAGTGCTGGTCCACAGGGCTAGAGTGACTCGCCTTCCGCTATCCCTTCCTCAACCCTTACATTTCTCCTGCAAACCAAGACTCCTCTCGTCCCCTCTGCATAAGGAATTTATTAACTGCCCCACCACTCTTCTAGCAGCATTGGGGTGAGAGGCATGGGAAGAAGTGCTGCTCTCCTGCAAAACCGAAGCTCTGAAGCTTAAGCTTGTAAAAATAGTCTTCCCTCATCTCTCATTACTAACAACCTCGGCTTGTGCGGGCAAGGGATGGATGATGCGAGAGCTGTCCCATCCAGCTGCCTTTGCCCGAGGGGCATTTGGGAGTGCCTTTGCGGTCCCTCCTGCAGTGGGCATTACCCCCAGCCGCCAGAACGGAGGGCTCTGGAGGAGGTCCTTGTCTCTGCCCTTGGTTCAAGTGACAGGTGTTTGCACGCTGGATTGAAAAGCCCCAGTTCTAGCAGTGACTCACGTGTGTATCACCGATACCTATTGTTCTCAGTATGAGCTTTTTAAAAAATGCCAGGAAACCTCTTGTATGTGTACAGTGTTACAGGGACGCTCAATGCCTGTGCTGCAAAGTCAAGCACTGCAGGAAATCTGCTGCCTCCCCTTTCATGCTTCCTTGACGGCCATCTATCACAGGTTGTTGCTTTTTCTCCTCTACAGCACTCGGTCAATGCACAGTGTTAGACCCGTCGGGGGCAGGAATGGGCCATGCAACGTGTCTGGTACCGTGAACACTGCCTGGTCTGTGGCAGAAGTTAGAAAGCACGCGGGAATGCAGTAGGAGACTGAAGGAGGAGAAAGGATGGGGCAGCGTCTCATGGCTGAGGTATTCAAAAGCTCTCAGAGGAACTGGACTCAGTCCCTGGCGCCAGACTATCTGTGAGATGTTAGACAAATAAGTTCGCTTTTCTGAAGAGGCCAAGTCCGTATCAGGCTGCCAGCAGCTGAGCGACACTTTTGGTATGCTGGACTTGGCCATGCTGTAGCAGCAGCCAGCGTGCGGGTGTGCTTGGTCAGGGAACACCAGTGGCTCACGGGGTGACTCCAACCCCCTGAGAGAGCTAGTTGTGAAAGGGGCAAATCTATGGTGGCATTAACACGTCCTTTCTCCTAGTCACCCAAGCCCCGAGGGGATGAATTCACATTTTTAATAGATACGGAGAAACATCAGGTGAAATAAAGCCCTCTGTCTTGGAGAAGACCAAGCTGTGTAGTTTTATTTAGCCTCAAAGCCAAGGTTGAAAGAGGACAGTGTGCACAGCAACGTGAGCAGCAGTGTGGGAGAGAGGTAATCAAGCTATGGACAATACTGGCATAAGGACAGATTTTTGTACATGAGCAATGAATCACTTCAGCCTGGAAGCTGGAAGAAGGTTGGTGGTTTGTTTTTTTGTTTTTTTTTTTTAATCCATGAGAACAGCGTGGCAGGAAGGGAGGGGAAAAAAGACAACTCATTTTAAGACAGCGCCATTAATTTAGAAATAGAAAGGAAATGATACGGTAGACAACCACATTATGGCAAGATATGGAGCTGTGTGGTCCAGGAGCCCTGTGATCTGTGGAAAGTTCTGTACAGAGTGTTGAAGTCTCCTGAAAAATCAGCTTTAGTGTATGAAAAGACCCGAGCCCCGGTTTAAAGACGCTTTGTACATTTTGTTTGTGCTCTGTGAAAAGGAGGCAACGGTGACCTTCATGGAAATGGTGTAAAATAGTTTGTTCTGGAGTACTCTGCAATAGGTTAATGTCTCATAACATTTCCTAGGAGGAAATCTGGTAATTTATTTTCTTTGCCAGGATTTGAATAAAACATGTTAGAGCTGTACAATAAATTAAGAAGAGAACAAACCCCATACCATTAACTCCACAGTTTTTGCCCTGTTTTTTTGAGAAGATGGGCTGTGTTTGTGTAAGCAAAAGCTGTGTGGTTGTTGCTTGCAATGGCTAGAGTCATAGAATCACAGAATCTTCATGGTTGGAAAGGACCTTTGAGATCATCCAGTCCAACCAAACAACATACAATCTCTGCCAGTAGAGCATGCCCTGAAGTGCCACATCTAGACGTTTCTTAAACACCTCTAGGGATGGTGACTCGACCACCTCCCTGGGCAGGCTGTTCCAGTGCCTGACCACTCTTGCAGTAAAGTAATTCCTCCTAATATCTAACCTAAACCTCCCCTGCCACAACTTCAGACCATTTCCTCTGGTCCTGTCATTATTCACCTGGGAGAAGAGGCCAACACCCACCTCTCTCCAGCCTCCTTTCAGGTAGTTGTAGAGGGCAATGAGGTCTCCCCTCAGTCTCCTCTTCTCCAAGCATAAACATGCCCAGCTCCCTCAGCCTCTCCTCATATGACCTGGTCTCCAGACCCCTCACCAGCCTGGTGGCTCTCCTCTGGACACGCTCCAGCACTTCAATGTCCCTCTTGTACAGAGGAGAAATCCCGGCTGCGCAGACACACGAAGGGTGCGGGGCCGACCAGCCCCGAGCACTACCCTAGCTGTGGATGAGCTGTCTTTAATGTTTTGCCATAGATCCGTGAAGGGATTATCACCTTGTTTATTTATGCACAGGCATGAAACAGTATCAGAGTTTCAGGTGTGCTCTGGCTCGCATTTAAAGTGCAGCGAAGATGCAAGTGCATTCGCTAAAATAACGAGAAAAGGGCTATAGGAGATCAGCCAGGAGTACAGCCCAGGCCTCTCTGATGGAAGTTTTGGGAATCCTTCCTCGGCTTTTCACAGTCACTTCAGCTGTTGCTTGAGAAGGGATGACTTGGGTGAATTGTCATGTTTCCCCCCCACCTTTTTCTTTTTCTAAAACAAGTTTAAGAACAATTAGTGACACCTAGCTTTCTCTCAAATGGATTTAAAAGATGAGAGGATGGGGCATTTGTCACCTGCCCCAAGCTGTTCTTAAAATCATTAAGGATGGAGACTTTGTCCTCCAGTTGTCATTTACTCCGGTATGTCAGTACGTGCACTGTTAAAAAGTGCTCTCTACCATCTATTTCGATCATCGATTCAGTTCAAGTGTGTTACTTCTCTTACTGGATGCAGAAAACAGCCTGCTGCCATTTCTCTGTGCTAACTTGGTTTTACCACAAGCGTGTAATTATATGATTCTTTTTTTCACACAACACTGCCGCCTCATAAAAAAAACCTCTAATCACCTTTCAAGCCTATTAGTTTCCAATTCAGGTCTCAATTTTACAGTTCTTGTTTTGATAAAGCACTTCATTCATCCTTCCATATTGGGCAACTTCCACACGCCACCTGACTCAAGCCCCAGAACCATTCCCAGTTCTGCCTTAATGCCACCAGATCACCCGATAAATATTTTAGTCATTTATATAACCTCAATTTCTTGCACGAAGAGGTGCTTTTGTGTGCCTGAAACTTGGCCTTGGCTGTTCACAAAGGGTTTTTTTTGTCTAAGATGTGGGACCGGATAGAAAGTGGGACCCAGTCTCGAACTGCCGCTTTCTGATGGAGTGAGTGAGCGCGGGTTATCCTCTGCAGCAAATGAGGAGTCACTTTAGCATGCATTTCATTTTCCACCTTAAATTGTAAATCTTATCTTCCCATTGATTCTCAGTAAATTCTTAGTACTAAGTATTCGTGTGCGTTGGGTCTTCTAAGAAAGCTTACAACCAAAGCAGTTACATTCAGATTGGAGGTGACTAGCCAATATTTCTTCAACTTTGTTCCTTAATGGGAAAGGAATTAAAATCTTGGCAGGTGATATAGGTTACGTGTAGCTGCCTTGATGCTTCTGCGCTGGAGAAGGGCCGTCCTGCTGCTTCTAGCTCTCCACTGCAGGTTAACGTGTTGCTTGTAAAGTGGTAGCGCTAACCTTGAAGTTACTCAGCAGTTTTAAGACTGAATAAACTCGGTTTGTTTCTAAACTGACTTTCAGGTTACTTGGAGCTGTCGAGTCGTGTCGGGTCATGCCCGTACCTACGGCTTCACAGATTCCTGCTGGGAGGAATTCCAGCTCCGAGACACTGAGCTCCCCCGGGCTGGCCCTGGAGCACTCCTCAGCGGGTGGGGGCAGAGAGTGAAACCCCTGTACTGGCTCCAGAGCAGGTGGGTGATGCCCCATCCCCATGGCAAAAATCCCACCCTTCCAAAGAGTTAGGCTGGGCCTTTAATAAAGTTTATTTCCAAAATCATTACTAATGGATAGGAGCAGAAGGATAAAGGGGAGAGAGGTCTCCTGTGATCTGTTACAGGACAGCTAGCATAATTTTGAGGTAGCCATTTAATTAATACAACTTTTTCCTCCTTCTAAGCGTGCTTTGATGTGGGGAATGCAGTATAGGGTCCTACGGAATAATTCCCCTGACTTATTTCTGAATGTCTGCAGGGCTTCATCACTGCTCTGCCCAGGAAATCTTCATTCCAATATTGAGTGGTTTTCAACCGGTAAAGGTAAAAATCTATCAGAGGAAGGTGATAGTTACTCCTTAAACTAAGTCAGCTGTAGTACTAGAAGCATCTAAGCGTCAGCAGTAATTTGAATACTTGTAATAGCATAAGTGCAATTAGTACAGAGCAAAGTTTACATCCTTCAGACAGTCAGGTTTTGTAATAACTGCCAACAGGTATAATTAGCTTCATCACTATAATCAAGTGCTTTCAAACACGCACAGTATTACTGTCCAAATAAAGTGTGAACTTCTACAAGAAAAAAAATGCACAACCATTTTTGCAAATTTGCTTGAATTTGGACCACCTTCCTCTTTAGAAGCTTTTTTTTTTTTCTTTTTTTCTTATTGCTGCCTCTGCCCCACGCAGCTATGGCATCTTCGTTGAAGCATGCAGCTATTGATAGCTTTTAGTCACCTGAGGGCAGTTTCGTTTCCATTTGACAGAAAATTTGATGGATTTGATTCCCTTCTCCCTTTCTAAATACCGATCGCCAGGGTAAATCATGTTTTATCCTGTTTAGTTTTGCCGTGGGGTTTTACCGACGTGGGCGTTACTTGCGCCTGAGGAGCCTTTCTCCCATGGCCCATTAGACAAAACTGCACCTGCACCCTGGGCTCCCCTCCCTTTCACCACCTTAAACTGCTCAACGCTGCGGCTTCTCTGGGGTCGAAACCTGAATTCCTCCTGTTGGCTGAAAAGCCCGACCCACAGATATATACAGTTGTAATCCCACTTTTTGGAGAACTCAGCTGCGCTGTGTTTCTCAGGGTCTGGGTAGTGAGGGACCCGGGTGGGAGCAGGCTGCTGGAGCTCCGTGGCCGCGTCCATCCCCACAGCAGCCGGTGGCTGGTCCGGTGTCCGGGAGGATGCTGCCTCTGGCACAGCGGAGCACGCCAGGAAAGCTCTGCCTCCCGGCGAGCCCAACTCCTGTTTGACATTTTAAAACCCAGCGTCGCCACACAAGACAAACTCATGGGTACGACAGGACAGAAGCAGTTTTCTGCACGGGACGGCTGGCGTACAGTGGGAGATGAGGTGTGACTGAGCACGGAGAAGAGCCCTTTCCTCTTTTTGGTATAAAGGCTAAAAGCGCTGCCAGAAAGATGAGGTCGGAGATTCTAAAGAAAGACAGGCATGTTTCAATACGTTTCACCATAACCCAGCTTTCTGTCTACAGCCGGCGCGTGTGTTTACTCACCTTTTCTAGAACAAAGCGTGTTTTCAAGATAGCTGTATTTTTACCTCAGGTTATGCGTCCCTTTTTCAGATTGTACGTAATAATTTAGTATTTAAATACTATTTCTTGTCCCATAACAAGAGAGCAGACTTAGTTTTGTTTTAGATTTTTAATAGAGATTAATTTGATAATTTTTTTTTCATTGATCAAATGGCTCAGAACATGTAGTGTACTTAGAAAAACTCACATTTTCAAACATTGAACTACACAAAACTGAATGTAAGTCACTTTTTTCTTCTTTAAAAAAAAAAAAAAAAAAAAGAAAAGAAAACAGTTCCTAACTTCAAAACCACATACATGTTATATTACTTCACGTGCTTTGCAGAAATCACTTTGTCTTGCAGTGTGGATTTGTTTAGGAGGAATAATTTTTACTTTGTGAACCCACTCTTGACTAGGGAAAAGAGAAGGTCAATGGATTAACAGAATTCTGTTGCTTTGAGATTCTTGAGCTCAGTCATATCATAGGTGCGTTAATCTTGGAAGAGAAGCTATGTTAGATTGATAAACACTTAAGCATCCTTTATTGATTATATTTAAGAATACACAGAATGGCTCGGGGAAAGAGACAGTGCGCAGAACATCTGTGGCTCTTCAAGTAGCGCTGCAGTTCAATTCTGATCACCATCCCTGTCATTATTTCCCCTCCTCCCTTGTTTGATCCAGTTCAAACATTCAGCTGATGTTAGAGTACTGAAAATTTACTGACTACCCTTAAAAAGCTTATTTTTAGAGGGACGCTCCCACATATTTGAGGGAAACATTGCAAAAGCAAAAGAAGAATGGTTTATTTGGATTGAACAAAAAACAAAAAAAAAAAAAAGAAAAGAGTTGAAAACAAGTAGGCTTAAAAGCATCAGTTCTTGGGCCTCCCAAAAAAAGGGTAGCTGTGGGCAGGAAATAGCTGTAATTTTCTTAGGTCTCAGTTTTCCAAGATAACACGTGGTAATGTTGAATGAGTGTCCCTTTCTCATAAAGTGACAGTTCTGAACTTCACAACTCACCTGATTACAAGCTTTCACGTCTTCCCACGGATGCCAAAACCTCCTTATTACTGTAAAACCCGATACGTTTCTCACCCGCAGACTGACTGCAGAGCTTCCCTTCTCGAGCGCAGGCCGAGCTTCAGCGCAGGGGGCAGTTTGCTGTCACCAAAAGCAGACGGAGGTACAGAGGTACCTGCGCTGCCTTGTCAGCAAGCGCACGCTTTGCATCTGCAGTGCGATAGCGAACAAGTAAAGTCACGCTCCCAAATGTAGAGCATCCCGTGATCTTCAGCCAAACTTTCCATCTGGAAAGGATCAAGAACTACTTCTTCCTAAAACAACTTCTCTTTAAAACCTCATTGTTGACCAGAATGGACAACAAATACAGTCAAAACGCTACATCTCTTTAATGACGGGAGACACTGCTTCCAGTTATTTATAAGGAAGTGAGACAACAAGAATAGCGTAAGGTGGGTTTCAACACCTTCGGCCGGCACTGTAGTTAGTATTTCATGCTCAGATTTGCTGACTCTGTGGATGATACTGCACGCAGAAAACCCAGAAGTGCCTCACTGCATGCAAAGTACAGCAAAACCCTTCGGTTGCATCATAGGGAAGAGAAAGACCATCCCTGCTCAGAAAAGGTCACGCTGTGAGCAGAAGCCTTGCCGGGGATTTCATAAGCTTTCTTTAGTGTTCTCATGGAAAAAGTGCAAGGTGTGAGGGGAAATACTTATCTTGAGGTGTGAGTTTTCATTAAGCTGTAAAAGAATCCTGATGCTAACTAGTGACTGCAGTAACAAACCCATCAATTTGTAGGCAACTAGGGCAGTTTTGGTGTAAAATGCCCGATAAGATAATGCAAGATAAACAAGACTGTCCACTAGTGTCTTACACCGGAATTCCCATTCTGCGTAGGCTCCACCTCTCAAAGCCACTCGCGCGTCGCTGCTGTGGACAACGCTAACGAGCAGCTTCTGCACCGACCCCTCGGCTCCCCAGCCCGGGGTCCGCACCGGTACAGCAGAGGGGTTAACAGAAAGCACCTGTTTCCAGCATTCATCTCTGATTGAAAAAACTCAGACTAGCTCACTCTGCGTGCGTGTGGATGAGAAAAAACCCAGCACCTGACAGCAGTGGTACCCGCCCCAGGCCACGCTGAGGGGAAGCAATGCGACGGAACACGTCCTTAGTCCTTCCCCAACTCCTGGGGAGTTGGTCGGGAGGGCCTGAGGCAGAAGCCAGGTTTGGACTGGGCGGAACGGCTATCGCTGCGACTGGTCTGTCAGAAAGGCTGCCTTTTGAACTTGCTGATATGCTTCTGAACTGCAAGTTTCACTATTTGCTTAGGGTAACGGCGTTGCCTCTGGTTTTGATTTGCTGCTTGACGTCAGCCTGTACCCTCTTCATTTGTTTTAGTAACGGGTGAATCACTATTCCCTGTTCCCCTTTGCCGTGTCATTTTTAATTTTACAAATCCGTTCCAGATCTTCCTTTGCCATCTCTTCTGCCCAACTGAAACAACACAGGTGTTTACTCATCACATGAAGATTGTACTTCTGGTTACCTTTTTGCCCTCCTCTCAGCCTTTTTGGGTTTTTTTAATGTCCTTTCAATGATGACCAAAGCTACGTGGGATGCTGATGGCAGGGACACACAGGGGATTTATAAAGCAACAGAAGGTTTATGATTTTGGCTTCAGTTCCCAACGTTGTTTGACTTTTTAATCGTTCCTGGTCTCTCTCAACACTAAGCAGAATCATTCTAAGCTCTTTCTCATAAGGAAACAGCTATTTTACAGGTGGTTGCACTTGTGCAGCTGGAAGCGTTTTTGACTAAGCACTACCCCACATTTTACAGTCAACCTTGGCTTCCATAATCGTGAGTAACTGAATATCCCACACGTTTTTCCTACTCGCTCCCTTCTCCAGATCCAGCAGCACAAACCTCTGGATGACATTGCTAGCAACTTCTCTCCCTTGTGAAAACTGGGGAAAAGATAAGAAACAGAACCAAGAATAAATGCTCAGTTATTAATCCTGATAGATTCCTCTTCCTACAGCAACTAAGACAGCGTAAGGCAAGACTTCTTGTGAAAGGACTTTCCAAATGTCATCTTATAAAACTAACTACATCATCCAGACCTCCTTTGTCTGTGTGATCACTCCTTCTTTCTAAGAACAGATTTAGAAGTTATATCTTCTCACGATCACCGCCTTATTGACATAAATATATATTTTATTTCTCCGTATAATAATGTTTACTTTTAGTCATAGCTTACAGCCCTTCTTGAAAGAGAGGGATATTTGAGCAACTGTTGGATGCTCCCAGGTGGGAATGATTAAATACATTCTAAGGAAAGGAACCCCAGATCAGTTCTGTATTGTACGAAGAGGGCTGAGCTGCTAGCTTTGCCTTGAGGAAATTGCCCGTATGAGCCCTTTTCACTTCTGACCTGAAATATGGAGTTTATATGTCAAGCCACAGTAAGTTTTGCACTACTATTAAATAGTGTTCAAGGCCAGGCTGGATGGGGCTTTGAGCAACCTGCTCTAGCAGGAGGTGTCCCTGCCCATGGCAGGGGGGTTGGAATTAGATGATCTTTAAGGTCCCTTCCAACCCAAACCATTCTGTGATTCTATGATAAATAAGAAGCGATGACGTATTTCTGACTTGACGACAGATGACAAATGTGATTATTTGTTCTAGTGAAGCTAAATTCCACAAAAAGCTCCACAAAAGCTAACAACACTTCCCACTTCCCAGTGTGCTTCCCACTTCCCAGTGACTCCAAGGTTTGTGTGAAGTAAGGGAGTACTAAGAAGAAATGGAAAGATGAAGTACTTTGCTGACCTGGAATGGTAACACCACCTTCATACCTAACCTGAAACTTGTCGGCAGAGCAGGAGCTCCAAGCAGCACTAGCATTTCTTCTCTTGACAAAGGAAAGCATGGATGAAGCCTTAATCAGCACCCTCAAACAAAGCTGAAATTACCGCAGTATCTTGTCCACACAATTGAATGTTTAGCTAAGTAGGTACACAAATCAGCCATGGCAGTAAGCCCGGTAGGTGTTTCTGTTCCCCCTCCTCCACTACTGCTATTCCCACGACATGGAGAGCTTTCACAATATTTTGCTTTTTCTCTCTTCCCCACCCACTGTTGTAGTTAAAGGATAATCCCTTGCCATTTAACCTCATTGGAATACTGAGCTCCCAAACTAGGGCTCAGAGCATCTGCACGACATCCTTGCGCTTACTGCTTGAGACCAAGAAACCGAGCCCTGACACCGCAGAGAGTTGTCCTTCTTAAATCCTCACAGCTTAAACTGCAAATATTGCAAAGACGGTTGTTGCTGTAGCTGTCAACACTATGAAGGGGATGTATCAGGAGATACAACAGTATCTTCCAGGTCTACTGAACCTCTTACCGTAATTACTTCAGCGTTTTTAAAGATGTTTGGTGCAGTAGCACCTGATTCCTTGCACACACAACATAACCACTATCTCTAGGAAGGACAGGACTTAATACACATTGCGGCCCACACCCAGCTTAAACCTATCACACCACACAGGCTTTAGGTGCTTTGATAACAAGGGAACAGAAGTTACCGACAGTTGTAGACAGACCATCTACCATAGCAGTCTTAGTCAGGACAGCATGACAGGCTTTGGATACCTAGTCCATTTTTGTGTTTGAAGTAACCTTGAGACACCTCCTGCCACCTTCCTGATGTGCTTGCATCTTAAACGACAAGAGGGTAAGCGTTCTGAGAATGGCAAACTAATGGAAAACGGGTAAAATGCTGCTTCTTACTTTGTGCTTTACGAACAGATCAGAACTAATACACAGCAAACCCGTAGCACGCATCCTGTAACTGCAAAGGAAAGGCACGGCAGCCTGTCTCCCTTAAAGGAAGGAAGCAAATTTGAGACATTCTCACATGGTTTACGTTCTCCCTGCTCCACCAAAACCAGCTACGGGTCATATCCCTTTCTTTACTTTCAATATCCCAAACTAAAATCAGACAAACTTACCTCAAGTGACCCCCTGTGCTGGAACCTGTTATTTCACAACGACTGTTCCTAATCGGCTGTTACGATCCAGGAGAGTATCTTCTGGTGTTCTGCTTTCTGGTATTAATCTGCGTCAACATCAAGGCATTCAGCCAGGCAATTTAGGACTGAAATTCAGAATCAGACAGTGGATAATAACCTCCTTGATTAAACTAAAACCTGGAAATAAGATTCATGAATAAGTTATAACAGGGAACCGCACGACCTACTTCTTCCTGCCTCTGTAATAACAACTTCAGAGGCTTCACTAGTTAAAAAAATAAATCCAACTTATTTCTCATAGCCTAAAGTTAAGTATTTTAACATTGCAGCAAAACCCTTTTAAGTTGAGAATTCACTTTCTCTGAGGGAATGCAAATCTGTTTTTTTCCAAATGAAAGTGGGAAAGTGGCCTTTCAGTGCAGTATTTCAAATTATTACTATCTAATTAACCAAATTTGCATAAACTAGCTATGTAGCACAGCTCTGACACTGTGCTCAGGCACAAAAATTGAGTCCGACTATTCTGCCCCGCTGCCTTTTTAAAATACGTATCAAATGTGTTTATATGGGATGCTTTCAAGCTCCCAAATGTTAAAAAAAAAAAAAAATGCCGGAAATTAGGGGCATCAGAAAAGCAAATGAAAAAACATTATGTTAACAAAAGCTAGAACTAACCCAAATGTTCTTAATTTCCCTAGGACAAAGACCGCTGCTCCTTTGCACGCACCAGTACAAACCCTTTCTGGCTCTGTACTACTGTACGCGAACCTGGCAGAGGCACTGGCTTGATCCACAGCAGCATAGCCAGGTATTCAAAAAGCCAGGGCTTCTCTCCCTCCCTGCTGACGCCTTCCTACACCACCAAGTCGCCCGACGTAGACAGTGCAGGCAACCAATGATGTCCTTTATTCCGGTATAAATTATTATGTGCTGTCTCTCCCAGTCAAGTTTCAGTCCCTAAATAAAGCTTCAAACCCCGTGGTCTGCAAGCCCACGTAAGGTGGAGCAAAAGAGACTGTGATCAAGAAAGCAGCATAGGATAAAGGTGTGTTGCATAAAGCATCCAAACCAGATAGATCATTTTATTATCTGAAAATCCAAACCGACTCTAGGACTTTTATCGCAACTGTTTAATCTCCATAACAAAAGCATGCATAAATTGCCACTATCAAATTTAAGATATGGAATTTCATTCGAGTCTGCGACACAGATTCAAACAGGATTGGCCAAATATTTACAGCCTGGTTGTATGTAAGCATGTTGTAAGGCACCCCCATATTCATCAGACTAATGTTACCCTAGAACTACTTTCAGAATTACTAAAGTCTTTTTACATTCAAGAAAACAGTAACGATGCGAGATTGTTTTTTTTTTTTTTTTTTTTTTAGAAATTGTTCAAAGTTACTCGCCTTACTCTGGAGTAGAAGCAAATCAGTGCTTCTCTGTGAAAGACTTCAATTTCATGATCAATTAGGATGTGGCTACTTTAATTACCTTTGCATTATCCCATTGCCCTTGTTTTAGCATAAGGCATGCAGAAGTCCGCATAACTTTTCAGCTTTTAGGACTGCAAGATTAAGAGTAGCAGTTGTTTACAGTGCTGTTCCCACAGTAAAGCTGCCTGTTTAAGCCATTTCCTGGCTTTGTAATTCACTATTTCCTCCCCACTTTCCTTCTCTTTCACTTTGCAGGCTCATTTCTAGTGGAAGTTATTTTTCAGAAGGGCACTCCCAAAAATCCCAGGCCAAGAAGTATCTGTGGTTTCTCACTGTGCAGCACTAAACTCTCCTCCCCAAACTTGGGAAGCGAGACCTTCCTCCTGCACAGCAAATAAGGTTTGCACAGGCTGCTCCTTACAAAGAGCGTTTTTCAATCTAGGGACATTTAAAATTGTTATTTGACATGTTTTTCCCCTCAAGAACATGTTCAAACTACTTAGCAGCTCTGCCCAGCTTTCTGTGACTCTGATTACGACCGAGATGGTATATACCCCAAACCGACTATGTATAGACAGCTTTCCTGCTGGATGGTCTATGCCTCCTGGTCATGGTTTATCCTCCCTTGCTTCTAAGTTTCAGCGGGTCAGGAGTTCAGTATTTTGGAGAGGAATACTCCCTGTTGATGCATCTGTGAGTTCTCTGGTTTCTCCCCCCCAAAGGTCCTCCCGTCACCCGCATCTTAAAGAAAAGCACATGAAGTTGAGGCTTCTGGTTACTCAAATTCCATTCCCACACTTGTGCAGAAACAGAGACCACGTCTGCCAAGGCTGAGGTCAAGCGTGTTATTCCTCTGAGCTACTTCAAACAGAGTTAAAAGGAACACTGAACCTTTCTTTGAAAAGCATGCGAAGCATATTAGTTTCCAGGGTCTTACTGTTCAGAATTAGACTCAAAGAAGCTCCTCTGACCAATACCGTCGGAAGAGCGACTGCAGTTCAAGTTAAATTGAACTTACACAAGAAGGACCGTGCTTTCCATGCCCATCAACAAATTGTCTCACTGATTATGGAAGATTAAAGTCACCGGATCTGGCCTCCTAGTTATTATAAGCAGCTCGTGGCATCTATTGAGGTTACTAGACTTCCTACTATGATGCCTTTCCCTCCCCCTAGAAGTAAAACATAGTAGTTATCATAGTGGTAGTAGTAGACATAATTTTAACCTCTGATACGCACTTGCTTCAGACCAGCTCTTTAGAAGTTTAACCAAAAAAACTTAGATTTTTTTTTGCCCCCCTCAAGTTAAAATTTCTGCAGTTCTTTCCCCAAAGGTAATTCCTTCAGTGTGAAAAAAAAAAAAAAAAAAAAAAAAATTGTTTTTGCTCTTTCATAGGTCAAAAAACTTGCATCCTTGAAACAGGGCCAGGCTTGGTCAAGTACCAAGTATGTGATACTTTACCCTTGTTCAGTCCTTATCAGAAAAGGTAGCTTACACTGTTCCCTTCCTCTGCATAGCAGACATGTAACGTACAGCATAAACACACTTGTCATAGCATTCATCCTTTCTGATAACTCAAGATAAGAACATGAGAGCTCGTGCTGAAGCCAATGGAAGCAGCGCTTTGAACACCTCTCACAAAAAGCACCCTGAAAAATCCAGTGTTACGCCCATGTTTGTAGGGAGGCTGCCACGGTGCTGCTATCAACAGTCACAGGGCCTGCTCATAGCTACCCAGCTTTAACTGATAAACTGCCTGTAATCCCATGGAAATTCACAGAATTTGCTCTTTTGCACAAAACATATGCAGTGTTGTACGAATGACTCAAAACACAATCACTTCTCACACGCACTGAACGAACTAGCAAGCAAAGCCCAACAATGCCGGCTTTCTAGATTTTTTTTTTTTTTGGTGTTCTTCCAAACGTAATTTCCCCCCAAAGGGTGAAGATGAATACAGAGGAGAGGTTAGATAGCTTCTTAATCTGTTTAACTGCAATGTTTGTGTACTACTTGTGAATTGCTGTGGCCTTTAACACAAGTAAATCAGAAAGATATTTTTGCATGGGAATTCAAGCAACTGCAAAACAGTCTTGCCTTACTGTCAGTACTTGCTTCTACGAAACACTGAAATAAGATTAGGGACTTCTTTTTTCCTTCTCCAGGGGCTGAAGTTCACAGATTCCTCGGCAACTTCAGGAGAAGATTTTCAGCAGTAAGTTGACGACGCAGCAAACAAAAAACAAGGAGAAGTCACCCAGCCCCAAGTACCAGGGCAGCCCTGTAAGCTGCAACATCCTACGCTGGTATAGCAATACGTCTTTCAGTGAAGACCGTCATCTTACAGGTTTTCTTTTTCAATTTGAAGAGGATACTAGTATGTATCGATTACTGTTCATTACAACCTTAAGCTGTGTTTTTCTATTCAAAACCTCACACCAAGTTTATAAGAAAATACACATTTGCTGGTACAGTTCGGTCAAGTTCTTGCCAGCTCAGGATCTTGCTGGGTAGGAATTGAGCATATTAAACTACTCTTTCAAAAGAATATACACAAGAAAAAAGGATCTGTTAGAGACTGTTTCAGGACAAGGAGGGTTGTTTTTGTTTTTCCCATTTTCTCAGTAAAAGAGGCCCTTGGCAATTTGGTACAAGGATCAGTGTCCGTCGTAAGAAGAGGCTAGATGTTTTAGCGTATGTTTTGTTGACAGTGAAGTCCAATTTTGGAAGAAGAGATAAAGTGAAAAATAGATAAAAATCAAGGAATAAAATTCATTGTTGTAATATATGAATAAAACTTGTGTATATGGGCCTCGCCTCACCATGTTGGGTAAGCGTTTAAGTAATTTTTTAATATAAAATTAGACTATTATATTCCTCACCTCTCACCAACGACGCAGCTAGTTTGGCTGCTCTTTCACAACCACATTTTGGGCTTACTAATGGACTTCATTCAATTGTGTACCTTCACTAGGGGAACTAAAAACACAGACAAAGAAGCACCTGCACAGGGATGGTTTATTGATCCTTTCAAGAGATTCAGCCTTCCTGAAGAAGCTGATGAAACAGAATTTCTACTTCCAAAATCTGTACCTGATCTTTCTTCCAGAGAACAGATCTCTCTCTGCATAAGGCTCTGTTTTTCAGACAAAGTGATATAGTAACATTCAGCTTTAAGCTGCACGTAGAGATTTGCCTCACTGTGTTAAGTCCATTTATTTTGTGTAAATTTCACTGTCTCAACACAAAATTTGGTACATATGACTCAGCTAATAATTCCTACTTGTTGTAGAAGTCTCAAGTCCTCACTCAGCATTGACAGCATGGGTCCCAAAGACTTGTCCAAAATGAAGGCAATTGGTTTCGCCATTTAGGAGGAAACTACTTTTCCTACTGCCAGAGCACTTAAAAAAAACCAAAACAAAAAACCAAGCCATGTAAACAGTATAATTAGCATGGACATTGTTATCTGCTTTGTATTCCTTGAAAGCAGAGGAAAACCAAAAAGGAGTTGTTCTGCTCGGAGAGCTTCATCAGGGTTTGTTACTCTTCACCATTTAAGAACAGAACTCAGATTGTGTTGCTCTTTCAGTTTTTCCACAAAAAGGCTTCTGGTTTCCTCTGTCTCTTTTTCTTAATGATGTCAGACAGTCATTACAGATCAATGCCCTTTACAAACTTACACTGGAGGGACAGACAAGGAGGTAGATCACTTGTTAGAGAACACATCTGAAAGAAAGCAGACTAGACAATAGGACTGCAATGTTTCTCTGCAGCAGTAAGTTCTTGTACTGAAGTTAGCCCGTTAAGTTTAATAGTTAAGGAAAAACAGAGTGGGTATTGACTCACACACAATTTTATGATAGGAACAACTGAAATGGAAGCAAGAAAAAGCACACTTTTCAGACAAACTGGTACTACAACACATTAGGGGGCCACAGAACTCTTTAAAAAAATAAACCTTTTGAGACATGAGAATGAAGTCACGTTTCAGCATGCTTTGAGTAGCTGACTGCTCTTGGAAGCTTAAGTTCTTCAGCTATTGGCAGAGACAATGATACCTCCTCATATGGAAATAAAAAAGCATTTAGCGATAAGTTAAAGCTAGCCTACGTGTAAGTGGGCTAAATACTAGGCAAAGATTTTTCCCTTTTCACATTTAAGATGATACTACAGTTCATCACTTCTGTAGATTATATGTTGTTGTGCAATGCCCCACTGAGGTTTCACATCTACTCTGCAAAAGAGAACAAGAGTAAACACCTTTTTTTTAGGATAGTCACAAATGGCAAAGCCAGTAGTATTTGTTTGTCTGTTTAATTAGATGTTTGCTGTTTGTCACACGTAAGAACTGTAAGCAGAGTCCATGGATTCTTCTGAGCAATATGAAACCTCATGGTTCCATGCAAGTTCAACACTGCCTGCCTCTCTCTCTCTCCTCTCCTCTTTTCCCCCTCCTCCTCTTATCTGCTGTTTTCCCCAGCCCAAGATACTTTTCCAACTATCTTCATCCGATTTTAAGAACCTTAAGGGAGAGGAAGTTTTACCTCATGATTTCTACCCAAGAGCGCCTGGCTCCGGGCTTGTGTCGGGTCAGGTACATCATAGACCACAGGAAGCTGGATGCTTTTCTTTTGAGGCACTATAAGTTAGGCTAATAGTAATAGTCAAGTTGCCCAAAGCTAAAGGGAGAAGTGGTGCTCGTTGCCTTCCTATTTAAACACATGGCCAGTGAAGAAGTCTTCTTTTCCCTTTTTTTCCCTGAAATACACGAAATACAGCTTGCAGTAACAGATTCCCCACAGCGTCTTGCATTCGTGCACCTGTAGTCCTAATGTACACTGCCCCGTCTTACTTGATAGTTTCCTCAGCCTCAAGAGAGAAATTATCAGTGGATCTCTCCACATTCAGATACACACACGTCCTTTTTTATCTCCTAATAATTATCATGTTTATATTTCTTCCACATTCCCAAGCTAAGCCAAGACAAGCTCAGTTCTGTGCCAATGTTTTCATGTACCTCTCTTCAGAGAGAGCTGCTGCAGCTGAACCAGACAATTGCAGCATGCTAGTTATACTTGGATTCAATATGCGGTTGAAAAGAAGGGAATGACCAGTTTTCTCATTCGTCTGCTTTCAGACATTTAGAAAACCCCACTGTCAGCATCTTGAGTAAAAAATAGGTGGCATCTTCAGACCCTAGTAAAACCACTTACACATGTTAACTTGTTTAAATAAACATCCCCACCTCAAGTGACACAGTGGCCTGCAGTCTTCCTTGATCCCTCCACAGAGCAAGAGTTATTTTTTACTGAGTCATTAATCATGCATTGTCTTCCAGAGGAAATACAAGCCGGGTACCCCTGCTTGTAACTTCATGATCTGCTGCTCCCAAATCGCGTTCCAGTGCTTCCTCTGAACTACTTTTTGTTCTCCTGCCATCAAGGCTAGTGGTAGCTGTATGGGGGCCAGAAGAACCGTTTGCAGTTATTGTTGTATCACCGTATGTCACAGTAAGGTCACCATCATTCAGAATAAAATCAGAATCCTCTTCTCTAAGCTGTTCTTGATTCTAGGGGGAAAAAAAAAAAAAAAAGAGAAGAAAAATCTTTGTACAGTTCACAAAATCTAGCCTTTGCCAAGAAGGTAACTGCACAGAAGAGTTTACCTACGTGTCAATACAGAAGCAGTAAGCAGTAAATTTCCACCTTAAGAAATGTTAAAAATAACCTTGAACCCAGTGTTTGCAAATCAGCTTACTGCTCCCTGTATAACTGCTGCTATTGTGGAGAGATGACGGGGAGCTGGATCCAAGAACTAGATTATGAAACAGGTAACTAGGGATTTAATAGCACTGGAAGTTTACCAGGAGTGCAGGAGAGATGAGCAGTACACACTGGTTGTGGCCCAACAATTTAGGAGGCAGTACAGGAAAAAGACCGGAGACCATGCACAATTAAGTCACTCCAGATACAAAGTCAGAGTTGCATCTGTTGCTAATTAGTCAAGTTCATTAAGAGACTCATGCAAACCGGTAAGAACTCACTGGGTTCAAATTCTTTATATTCAAGGCTTCCTCAACAAATCTCTGTTATAGATCGAAAACTAACCACACTCTATTATATTTGCTTACTCTTACCTGGTACTAAATAGAGAATTACTTGACCTAGTTGTTTGGAAGTATGGCTAGCTCCCGAGCCATGAAAGTACAAAAGACCGATACAAGAAAGTGCTTGCTTCATAGTTTTGTAACTCATTCTGATACCTTTTGTTTTCAAAATCATTTAAGAAAGCATCTCACAAAACCCCACAAATTTATTTTGGCAAAGATGGAATTAAATATACGATCAGAGACTAGAAATTGCTAAAGTGTAACAGAACACTCAATTTCTCTACACAGCAAAATACAACAGCAAGCGATTGTACCATGTTTCGCTCCTGTTTAATATGTTCTTGGTAAAAGGCACAACAGCTGAATTGGTCAGAAAATGAGGCTTCCTTGTATTTGAAGAAAATTCTATCAGTACTATAAGCTTGCCTTCTTGCAGCTGAAAGCAATTATTTTCCCACATGAATAGCTCCATACTGCTTAGCGAGAGTTGAAACCTAAGCGTGCGTATTGCTGTTCTCCTCATTAGGCTGGACACCAATCAGGCTACATTCTCAAAATACACAATTTTCTTCCACTTTGGCAAAGGAAGGAGGACACAGGCTATGCGAGATAGGATCCCTGTGATCAGCCAGACTAGAAAGCCCTACCTGTATTGCAGAACAGGAATGCAGGGCGCTTGGGACTGAAAATGCTGATTAACCTATCCATGATGAAAAACGCAGTGCTTGGCTAAATAAAACTTCTTGGGAAAGATTGCTGTCGTTATTTCAGAGTGATAAAAAAAAAAAAAAAGAAGAGATGCAGCAGAAGCCTCTGGATGATACAGAATATTTAACTAATGAGGACTGGAAGAGGCATCAGGAGTTTACCAAAACCAGCGAAAGAAATGGTGCAGTTCAGTGTTGGGTGCAAGACAAGCCCTACATAGAATGGGTGTGAATTTCCCAGAACCTTTGTGGCACCCAAATTTATCACTGCTTATTACAGACAGAGTTAGTGTGATAGAGAGCGCTGCTCTCAAAGAGCAAATACAGTTTAGGACACTTGCTTTCTTTGATTGCAAAGAAAACTCTGAACTACTGTCACTATCTTAAAAAGAAACAAGGCAGAAATTAAAGGGTTCAGCTAGAGTTGGCAGAAACAACCTTGACAAGCTTTCCGTTGCAAAAAAGTGAAAGTCTACGGGACAAGACCACGATGATTAAAAAGGGTACTAAAATAATCGTCTGTTTAAGAAAATCTGATATCCCTATATACTCTGGTTTTGAAGAAGAGACATTCAAATAAAGATGAAAACCAGAAAAACAAGTAAACAGCAGGCAGTTTGTGACTGTTGACTGGTTATGTTTTAAGAACTCGAAGAAGCTGAGAAACTCTACCACAAGCTGCCTTTCATAGTGTTTGCCCCTGGAGAAGCACCAAGGGGGGGCCGACAGGGCTAACAGGGCACCAGGAGGTGTTGCCATACCAGGGCCGCACATGAAGCAGCTGCAGGAAGCTCCCAGAGCATCTCCACGATACTATTTAACAGCGAATCCTTGCAGCCACCTGTCAGATAAGAAACTGGTAAGAACACACACTACACTTGAGCTTCCCCAAAAGGCTGAAAAGCTCTTGGAAGCACGATACTGAAAGGAGAGGGCCACAGGCTTTATACTATATGGCAAGTCCTAACTCAGTCTTTGCTGGTTTGTTGCAAGCTACGCTTACATGTACGTAAACACGATTCGTTCCAGAGAAAACACTGAGCTTTCTCTCAACATAGTGAACAAACATTGCCTTGTACGAACCAAGTTCCACTTATTTATTTCACTTCTGAATAGCACTGCAAGCAGCTGGCAATTTATTCCATATATTTCCCCGGAGAACATCCATGAACAATCCCATGTAGTATATGGAGTCGCTATGTTTGCAAGCAAAGAGGATGGGTGAATAAACCTCCTGTGCTTCATGCAGCATTAACATTCTTTCAAGAAAGACAGGAAACATATCCAAGTAGATCCCTAGAGACTTGAAATTCTTCCAAGAATAACCCTAAACTGGCCTCTGCAATCCCCTACAGTTCTGTAAGGAGGAGCTTCGATTCACTCAAAAAGCATAGGTCTGAACTTCACTACTTAAACTGACAAATTAGGATGGCTAAATACCTAAATCCAAAACCCTACAAAAGCCTGAATTTTGCTTTGATGTGCTGACCATAACCCCGAGGGACCTCACAGCTTTGTCCCATTTGTGGTAAAACCTGCTCGTGCTCCTAAGAATGCATGCTGGCGATGTTAAAAAGGTTAAAGCTTATTTAGAGTTACTGTTTACAAAGCCAGCCTTTATTGCCTCCTAAGGCAGTGCAAAAAGCAGCATATGCAAAGTACGCCACACATAGAAAGTGCTGGTGGCCACCACATATGCTGCTGGAGCTGAATACAGCGCAGGCATCGTGGATGACAAAACTTGCATCAGAAGTTACTTATCTTGTGGCTCCAACACAAAACCATCAAGTCGTATCCATGCAAAGAACGTTACAATTTCAATCTGATGCCCCGCTTGGAGTTTCTCTATTTTTCAGCTGAGTTCAAATTCATCAAGGAAACTAAACAATTTTTGCTTTGAAGTTAGAGCCACTAACAAAGTGGAGGGGGGAGGCACGGCTGAACAGTTTTCTTACCAATTTTGTGAGTTATCTTCTCCAAGACTTATATAGACTGCAAATGAAGTTTCTTTACTGGGTTTGCATATTTAGAAAAATAATTCCATTCCCTTTACTTTCATACCAAATTCTCACATTGTGTATGGTGCAAGAANTGGTAGAGTGTGTAAGACACAAAATACACCCCTGAATAAAGCAAGCAAATGAAAAAAAAAAATAAAATCCCCAGGAGTATTTCATCAGGAAAAGCAGGTGATAATGCATATGCTTCTTCCAAATGGGATAAATGGTCGAGGAAACAGAGAATTCCTAAAAGTTTCAAAGGACATGTCAAAAGGGAAGAAAAAAAAAAAGTGACCTACATTAGTTAGGGATAAATTGGAAAGCCCTGCCAAATGGTCATGCACTGAAGATAACACCAGGAGATAAAAACAGCAATGAATTTTTGAAAATTATAATTTTAAACACTACTTACAGCAACCTTTCATGCTTTTGAGTTCCAACTTGGATTCTGTTTGGGTGGGAAACACCTAATGGTGAGCCCAGTGGCGCAATCTTAAAGCAGTGGGAGAACATCAGCAAGGAATAACAGTGACAGCTCTGGAAAAAATCCACTGTACCTCACCCCTGTGTGCTGACTCAGACCCTTGCATGTGCACCATGCAAACTCCAGCTTAGAGGGCATGATCTCATACTTAGGAATAGGTTGTAGGTGGGCCATGTAATTAGATTATTTGACTTTCAAACTTTAAAACCCCCCTTGCATCTAATTAAAAATATGTACCCCCACTCACGGAAGTGAAAACGAGTTTTAAATAAGTTGTAATAAAGTCAGAGGAAAAAAAAAGCTGAAAGCAATCCACAAATATACAGTTAGTATAGCCACATACTTGTATGCTTTCTTCTCTATGTAGATGTCATAATTGCTCAGACATACACCTGAATGACATCTAGGATTTACTACTACTTTTTGAAACACATTTGCTAGTTACATTATATTCTGTTGAATATTCACAGACATTTTTGCTTGTTTAATTCAAAGTCTTCAGTCTTTAATTCTCTCAGATGTATCATTCCATTTTCTTGGAAATACCTCACAGAAGCACAACTATTCCAAGCAGTTTCTGTCCCCCTCCAACATATGGCGCACTCAGTTGCTTCACCTGAGCTTAATAGGGAGGCAAAAAGATTACACAGCCTTTTAGCCAGTAATAAAAATCATGTAGTCAAGTGCTATAGCAAAGCCAGCCATGCAAAGAAATGAAAACAATAAAGCAACTGCAGAGTTTCGAAATCTTGAAAAGACACTAGAAATAAAATCTCAAAATTATATTCTTCAAGTTAACGCAGCAATGTGCCGAAATAGGAACAAGAAGACACAATACAATGTGAAGGTTCCACATTATACACCTTAACAAAGTATGCAGCCTTATAAACATTTTTAATGATGAAGTTAACATCCCAAGAGGGAGAGTATGTGTGTGTCACAGAAGCAATCCACTTAAAGAATAAGTTTTGACATGCAGTAGTAGCTAAGAATGAGGAGTAAAGAGGAGGGGGAAAAAAAAAAAAAAAAAAAAAAAAAAAGAAGAGCTCAACTGTTAGAAAAAGTGAAAGCCAAAGCTTGCATGTTCATTCTGGTTAGATTCTCAGTTACTGTATAACTAATCTTATAAGATCATACACAGATAGACACATGGGCAACACACAAGTAGGCTAATCGGTCTGTTAGATGCCTTCCAGCCTAGATCTGTTTTAAGATCTCCAGTAGCACTGCAAAGATGGGAACAAGGCCAATTTCTCGCATTACTAATAGCTCCAAATAGGTAGCAGACATTTCAAATTTCTTTGAAATGTTACTATCAGGTAAAAGTGAGATGCTAATGATACCAGGAAGAGATGCAGGGAAGTGTTTCAATGTTGCAAGTGGAATTAATAATTTTCTAGGAAAAGATCAATAGAAATCTGGTCTGAGACTACTTGAACATAGCAGAGATGTTACCATTCCAGAGAACCTGCAAATTCAAGTGATCCCATATAGTACTATGGTTTATTTACAATCAGTTCATAAAAAGTTGTAGATTTCAGAGGCACTGTACAGATAGGAGTGACATGTATCAAGATCCTGCAAGAGTAATAGGAGAATGAAGCATTAATTATTGCAAGACATGGCTGTAAAGACAGTAGTGACGTGCTAGACTGAGTTAAGTAACTGATTAATGGTTTCTGAAACGTGATCTCAAATTTCACAGAGGAAACAATGGAGGGAACCTCTACCAGATTTCTTTCTGGCATGGGTAAATATGTCAGTGTCTTCTCTGAAGGAAACCACAACACAACCACAACAGTAACAGAAAGAGAACCTTGTGCAAAAGTGTTGGCAAGGGACTGAATATTTTGAAGTGATTCACTGAACTAGTTTATTGACTAGGCCTGTAATTTTCCAATATCCTTACGCATTTTTTTTTAATGTAGTATTTGACAATAAAATCATCTCTGATTTCTCCTAACAGAAGCTGTTGCCTCAGGAGAGAGTATCTTTTCTGCCTAGGACAAACCAGCACTTTCTCGTAGTATGCACACTATACCCACCTTTTGCCTAAAAAGAAAAACACTGGTTTGCTAAAGTTAAATAAATAAAAAACAGAACACAGAAGTACTGAGTCATTCTACTTACATCATAAACCTGGGGACTTGTCAGACAACGGGCTATCAGGCCACACCAGCTGGGTAGAGTTGTGGTTAACGGAGGGCCACTGTGAGTGAGAATTGGTTTTAAATAACTTAAATAGTTAAGGAAAACACATCGGTGCTTGAAAAACACTGTTGAAAATAAAGAGACAGTTGTACATAAATGTGGTTCTACCTTTGATCTATGTGCTGCTCAATAATTGTATATAAACATCCATTGAAAAAAAAAACCTGCATTTGTAAACAAGTAACTGAAAAACAATCTCCCCCCAGCATTTCTCCCTTGATCCTTTTGAGGGCAGTTTCTTTATCCACGCACTTACGGCAGGGGGAACTAGCTACCTCTCTTCTTAAAGTTTCAAGCAGTTGTGATGTTTCTAGCTTTGGGGCTCTCTGTAGCCAAAAGCAGCAACCAGAGTCTGCTCTGCAGATGGGAGGTAACAAGGTGGCACACCTATGTGGCTTAACACCGACAGTGCCACCTAGATTACGCTGAGGGGGCACATGGGTGGGAAAGGAAGGTGCCTTTACACCTCTCCTCAGAGGTCTGCCCCCAGGTAAATCCATATTTGTTCATGCTAGTACTCCAGACTGATGGTATGCCAGAGGAAACGCTCAGGAGTCAAAAAAAGGTGTCCCGGCTACAGAGCAGCATGCTGATCTCGACTCGCACAAGAGCAGAGCTCAAGAGGAAAGTGCTAAGATTTCCAAATATTGACTGAAATCGGGATCAGAAAGTTTTTTTGGTTTTGTTGTTTGGGGTTTGGTGGGGTTTTTTTTGGTGTTTGTCTTTTTTTAAATCAGTCTGATTACTTTATATGTAAATACATATTGCACGTATTCTAGCTACTTTCTTCGGCCTCTAAGCACAGAGAGAATCAAATCCACTTGTGAAATATAAGATGGTTTCCCTGTTCCTACCAACAGATCAGGTGCTGGGGGGGAAAGAGGGAGTTAAAAAAAAAATAAAATAAAAAAAAAAAAAAAAAAGAAAAGGAGGCTTTTTTTAGCAGAAATGCATCCCTCCCCTTCAGCAGAGCCTGGCATATAACGGTGTGATTATGCCACTGCAGAGTTGTATTTCCTCCTTCCCACCCCTGGTCACAGTGTGGCTACACCCAGTCCTGGAAAGAAAGAAACTCTTCCTCCTTGCGCTAACCTACCAGCCTCTCTGGTGCCCTGTGGCAGATAGGCACACGCTGACCCAGTCATAATAAAACAAACCCAGTAAGAGACATCTGATACTTCAAAGTTGCTGTTTTCTTTGTGTTTAACCATTGTGGGTGAACCCAGAGAACAGCCCATGGCATTAAATGAACTCTGCGTTCCACAGGCATGAAGTTCCCAGTTATCCATCCACACAGAGCTCTGCAGGCAATAGCCAGCGTTGGAGCACAATGCCAAGTGCATCTTACTTTCATCTTTTCCAAGTTAAGTTCCATTGCAGAGAGTGAATTTTGAGACAATATGCCTTTCTACCCACAAACCAAGTGAATGCATCAGCAAAAAAATATTTTGTCATTGCCATGGGTACAGAGGTGGCAATTCTAAAGATCGTCCCTTTCGTGCAATTTAAGGCGACCCAGACAATATTTATCTGAATGCCTCCTTGCAGCAGGAGCAGAATTTTACCTCTAAGATACAGTAAGAGAGTTCTGCCTCTGGGTATCGGTTTCCTTGGCACAAACTTCACAGAAACCTTTCCTAAAGATTGCTAGTCACCACTAAAAAAAGCAAGTGCACTACCAGCATCCTTTAAGTTTCTATAAAACAGCTAATTAAGCTGTAATTTTCACTGAGCGCACACACACACTCACCCTGCCCTTGCTGCAGCTGCTGGGAACTGCACTTGTGCTAATACCAGCCAAGAGGAAGTCAGCATTGCCAACTACTCCTTTTTTCTTTTCCATTGGCACATCCCTTTTGTAAGGCAGAGGAAGAAGATAGCTCTGCTTCCTTCTTAAAAAGCCAAAAAAGAAACAGTCAGCCACAGCCAGATCCTTCCGTGCTCTTACCACAGAAGTATTTATTTATTTTAAAATAATGAAAACTAACAGTACACTTTGACACCAGCCACTACAACTCAAAGGGTTAATTTGAAATTACTAACATATATGAACGTTTAAACTAGCACATACACTCCCTTCCTGGCTTAGGCCCAGTACTACTGCATCTGAAAGCATCAGTCACAAACATTTTATCCTGAACAGGCAAGCGCTATTCGGATCTGAACGCTTTCAACACTATCCCTGGGTGGGAAATCTTGCTGCACGAGGCATGGAAGGAAACTACTGTGCTCCAACCAGGGCACCGATCTCTCATCAATCAATGGCCAAGACCCCAGTGAAGAGACTCACTTCTTAGATGCAAGGTTGAGGCCCTGTCACAGGCAGGTATTTACGTATATTTAAACTGCCTCAGAAATTACTAAGAATCAAGAATTGAAACTTCTTTGAATTTCTGGGTCTAAGTCACTTTCCTTGGCCACAAGATTATCTTTGCCACTTTCCACTAAGCGAGTATAAGCTGTTCAGGAGGGGACACCTGTATGATAAACTGATTAAGAATACACTAAGTAGATTTAAAAAACACGAGCATGAAAGAAAGGACAGCTACAGAAAAATTGCTCAAAAGCTTAAACGAGGCTTTCTAAATAGCATAATAATAGCTTCAGAAAGTTTGTGCAGTACTATAAACACACAAGGACGTTCTCTGCTTTGCCTCCCATAGGAAGTTCTGGATATACTGAAGGAAATAAGCTGGACCACATGTAAACTTTTAGTTCCCGAACTTCCCATATCAGTGATGGGTTTCCAAAGAAGACTTCATCACAAAAGCAGATTGCTCTTCAGGGCAATGAGTTGGGACAGAGACATGTACAATGAACTGGAAAACTAGTTTGTGCTATGAACACCAGTGAAGATAACAGATTAGTGGAACAAAGCAGAGGATCTGAAATAGTTAGTTGGCTGTCTTACGGTTTAGGAAAGAACTTCAGCTCCTAGAACTGACTGGTTTCCGTCCTCCAGCAAGTGTGACATACCATGCATTAGAGAAAGGAAAGGTCTCGTCTTCTGAGTCAGCGACTTTAAGCTTCAGTTCTATTCTTTCAACCTGTCAAATACCAGATCTTCTGTTTGACTCTCAAGCGCTTAAGGCTACATCGAAAGGAAAAAGCAAACATGTCATGCCTTGAAGCTAAGCTGTGTTCTCAAAAGGATACTTGTGGTCAAAGCTATACCATAGCCTGAAGAGCCAAGCACTTTCCTGCTTTGTCCTGTTTCTTCTTTCAGAATCTGGGCCATCCTAAAAATAAGATAAAATCATGTTTTATTATTTCAGGCAGAAAAATACCCAAATCATACATTCCAATTGTTCACATTATAATGTCCTGTCCAAAAAAGCCAAATTACTTCAATACTCTACTTGGACTGCAAAAAAAAGCTGAGGTTACTCTCCCTAGAAAGACCAGAAGTGACTGCAGAGAAGCAGCAGGCCCTCTTCATTGCCCTCAAGTTGCCTTGTTGCCTTAACGAGCCGAGCCCTCTACCACCAGGTTCCCTTGAGTCTAAAAGCTTATTGCACAGTTAATGCAGTAATGGATATAGAAATAAGTATAAAACTGACAAATAAGCCTCATTGATGTCTCATCCCCATTCCTGCCCCACCCCTCCCCCCCTCGCCAAATAAATTAACTGGAATAATAATTCATTGCTTGGGTGGGTTCTTTAAGTCTATTTGATGTTCTTTCCTTAAGCCTATTCCTTCCTCAGAAGAACAAGGGAATTTATCATAACCTGATAAACTCTCACAAACCTGATTAAATACATCACACTTAAAAGAAACGTGCTTAACAGGGAATTAATATAAAATCACAGTTGAGCAAAGTCATGCAAATTTCGTAAGTGCTAACAGTGTTAAATATAATCCCCTTACTAGCTGTGCTGCAAAGTCATCCCACCAGATGGTCTACAGCTGCATTTGTTTTTACTTTTGTAACTGTTTGGGGTTTTGGGTGTTCTGGTTTTTTTTTTTTCCCTTTTGGTCAGAGGCCAAAGTTAGACACAGGAAAACAGATGAAATGAGAACGCCTTATATGAATCATCTTCCAAACTACTGGAAAAGACCAAGACAGGATTGCCCTGTGTAATTCTGATCTGCGAAGAAAATCCATGATCCACCAAGAGTTAAAGCTTACTACATTTTCACTCCCTCCCCATCCCAAATGATATATTTTCTTTAACTGTGACATGCTGCTAATCTTGGCTTGGTGAAAAAAAGAGGAATCCAAAGGGAACTGACTAATGGACTCCATTAGGAATGCAATGCACAGCTAAAGAGGGAAACAAATGGGTAAGTGCTTTATGTTTACATGGGAAAAAGGCAAACAAGATATTTCCACCCAGACACTGAATGAGAACCAGAACACCCATGCTCTATTTCTTGCTAAAGCAATTCCTCAAATACTGACAAGCGCAGTCTGAACGGGCCAAAGCCACCTTACCAGGATACCGCTTCCTAACCTTGGTTTTATGCAATAACTGCGGCCTTCATTGTAAAAGGTGTTTTGAGGCTTGGCCTTCTGGTTGCTCCCAGACAGATACAAAACCAAGTTCACCCCTTTTTAGTACCCACACTCATCATTTCAGAATCTATTTTATGTGCTGGACACAGGTTTCTACAAAGACCATAGAGATGCCTAATGCAGTTTCTGCAATGAAAAAAATGCTTCCTGAGCAAGTAACTCCTATGTGTATAACCTGTGACCCAAAAAAAAAAAAAAAGGGGGGGGGGGGG
>VXBH01003133.1:259652-282784 GCA_013400035.1 Rynchops niger | reverse complement strand
AACTAATAAGAAACCTGATCCCAAATACAGCAGGTATCCCATGCATGTATGTGACCGGCCTGAACACCAGCATCATACAACCCGAGGTTTACAAAGTAGAGTTCACACACTTTTGCAACCTAAGCATCCTCTGGGTCCGAAGTCATCTGTCTTTCCTGTCATTCAGCTTCCTCCAGCAGGTCCCTACATAGCAACCACTTGTGCTACTGAAGAATTGGTGTCAAGCAGTACCCTGGGAGAGTGTAAACTAAGGTCTGGACAGAGGGAGCTCCCAGTTAAGCCTCTGGAAGCGTTGGGTTGTTTGTTTCTGTTTTGGTTTGTTTTTTTTCCCCCCAGACTCTCCCTGTGAATTCACTCAGTTTACAGATGAGGAAAACTGAAATTTCTGCTACGAACAACATTCTTTCAATAGCCTTGTTTGCCAGTAGCATATTGCAGGGGAAAAAAAACCCTCACTTTCGGGTTGCTACTGATGCATAGAAAGCTGCACTAAAGATTCACAACAACATTTTGCTGAATACAAGTCACCAATTTCCAGCACTCCTTTTCCCTCATACAGGTGGTAGGTAGTACAGAGAAGATCCATCTGGCTTGTGGTACAGTATACAGGAGCTGAAATCAGATTAGCAAACTTAATCTGTGATCCTAAGCAAGTCCAGGGACCAAAATTTGGTATCAGTTATTGAACACAGAAGCCAAGAGGATTATCTCTGGGTCAGTCTTAGGGAGGACTGTTTACGCCATAGCATGTTAAAAGCGAGCATATTGGGCAGGTGGGGGAAGAGGAAAGCATATTAAATAGAGTGTATTAGTAGATTTGGGAAGGTTTTTGATACCTTATATATACACATATCACAAAAATTTGAACGCTGCCGTATTACACCCAACACCACAGAATATTTTTTGTGGGCATTACTTGCGTATTATAAATGCATTACTGACTTGACAGCTAAGAGAGAAAGGTTTTATCCATGCACGTCACTTCTGCAATTCTTTATCGTCTTGGTTGTAAAATAAGATCAGCCTAATAGAGAAGTTATGTAATTACTTACTCCTTGTAAGACTTGAAAGCTGTCATTAGTAGGTGGAGGATCCTGATCTGGGTCAACCCCAACCCTACAGAAACATTAGGAAAACAAAGCAAGTGGTGTTACTGAGGGTTGCAAATGCTGTAAGTTTGGCGGAATGCATTTTAAAAGCACTCTAAGCACCCAGCAAAGCTGCATTCAGAGAGGTTATAAGAATAGTTTGAGGAAGAGCTGTCCGTTATTCCCCTGCAGTTACATAGCTATGAACAAGACACTTCTTCACTCAAGCAGCAACTACCTGTAGATAACAGCTTTAACTCCATGCCGGCATCAACTTTAACTGCTTACCTGTGTTGCCAGTTCTTTTGGGACACTGGCAAATACTATTTTTGGTTTAAAAGGTGAACCATGGGTGACATCCTCTCCAGTGGAGAACATCCCTCATGTTCAGCAGCAAGAAACCAGAGACTAAGGGTAAGCCCAACCTAAATATTTGACACAGCAAATAACTTAGCTGCCTGGTAGGCCTGAGAATGGCTCAAATATATGATTTTAAAAAGCCCCATCCCAAGTTTTAACACACTGCTCGAAGCAACAAAAATACTTTATAAAGTCTCGCAATATTAATTTGCTGCAAGTTTGATTCACCTAACACCCCAGAGACACAGCGTATGAGCAAGAAGTCTGTCTAGTCCAGCCTCCCACCTGAGAGAGGGAGAGTCTGTATCATGAGATGGTGGATGATTACAGAAGAGTACGCTAATAAGAAACAGTCTACTCACTTTTGCACAGCTAGAAAGCATCCAATTTCTGAACCATCCTTTCACATAGCACTCCAATCCAAGATGGGTATTTAATCCTTGTAATTACATTCAAGTTTTTCTGGTCTGTTGTGGGGGTAGCTATTTGTTAAGATTAGACTTCTGTAGTTTTAAATCCTATTCATGCCTTAATTGCAGTGCCCTCTTGTAGACCTCCAACATCGAATGTTAACTAAGATTGTCAGTCTCAAATACATTGTACTTCAGGCCTACCATGTTGCATAATAAGGGTAGGAAAATGCACACAGTAACAAAAACATGTTGTCTGAAATGGCTAACTTCTCAATTTCCCCTCTCTTGGAAGGGACTGAGCTGGTTTAGTGTGACTTCTTTGTTACCTAGACTTTTTGTCAGCTATTTCTAGCCATGGTGTTTATGCAATATCCCTGAGGATCACCAGAAATCAACAGAACCTTGCAGGTAAAACCATATAATTTGTGTGTCTCAGAGACAGTGCTTGCATAAGGCAAGCTGCGATCCAGACATGATTTACCTTCAGGCACAGGAGGTGGCACAGATTAAACTAAAAGCGAACAGCTTCAAACAACTTGCAGGGCAGCACCTTCTAATAGAACATTAGAAGAAGAAAAGTAGGCATTGAACTAAAGCTTTAAGTCATCTTTGTGGACTCATGGCCAACCTAAGGCCTCAAATCAGGGAAAATCCAGAAGGTCACTTCTGAAGAAGACAGACTGCAGCAGCCTCATACAGGGCTCGTGCTGACCCAGTCCTCTGCTTGGATTTTTTTCCTGAACCTCTTTTCTTTCCTCATCCTTCCCTTTTTCCACATGCAGAGTCATCTTAACCCATAGGCACATTTGGCCTGGGAATTCATTGGCACTGACCAGCTTCAAGACTAAAAAGCTTCACCAGTTTAAGGGCACACCGGGCAAACAGATTGGGTACTGGATTGTAACACATGCTAAAATAAAAAGCCGCACACAAGAGCTCTGAAAGGTTACAAGGGCTTAGACATTACTGTTTAGGCTATGAAGACATAAGAAGGGTTTTCTGCACACAAACTAGTTACCTAATGAAGCCTCACGCAGAAAGCTGACAAGCAATGTCAGAAAACCCACTCAGTATGGCGATATATATAAGATTGTGCATTCCTTTATAAATACACATAAAAGAATTGTGGCTTTCCAAAGCTGCATCCTGGGGAGCTTCAACGCACTATGCACAGCAACCATGCTCGTGTTAGCTGTGCAGCTGGCAGCATGAACGGGGAATTCAAGAAGCTTGTTCCAGAAGATGAACATAGCTTGCATTCCCTAAATAGCTTTAACTCACTGAGCTACCCATTCACTTCACAGTACATAACAAAACCAAACAATTCAGAATGTCTCAGCTTTTACTTGACTTACAAGGTCACGCATTTTGGGGGAGGATTTTAACTGCCCTTAGGCAGGGGAAGGGGGCTTCGTAGAGGACCAAAGCAAGATGACCATACTGTTCAGTGAAAAGTCATAATACATCACAGGCCAGGTGTTTGGGTTCACTGCTGTGCTGAAGAGGAAAAGAGAGCTTTTCTATATTAAAATGGTTCAACTTTTAGAAAAAAAAAAAAAATCTTACTACAAATGTTTCTTTCAATATTGAAATAGAATATTGACACAGGCTCGTCCATTTTAAATTTTTTTTCAAAGTTATTCTTCAGGTGAAATTATATTTTGATTATTTCTAATTACTACTTTTCCATAAATCACTTTTTTTTCCCATTCATGTTTCAAAGCATGTTCCTCAATTCACAGACTAACACAAAATACATTATTATTCTGAATTCCCACAACTACTTTTTGTGTCTTTCAACCAGCATACTGTGTCTCTTATCCTCTACTCTAGCATGAATTGTATAGGAAGCTTTTATTTTTGTGGCAAGTCTGCCTGTTTTCAAGGTATATACACCCTGGTCTCATGACAAGCATCACGTTTTTGCAGGCCCTACTCAAATTTTTAAGAAAGTCTCATCTTTATCACTTGAAACAAAACATTACCAAAAACCAGTCCAGTCTTTCCCAACCTCCTTTACAGTGAAGAGAAGCACAGAAGACATGGAGTTACTTCATCCTCACTTAACTATTTCTGTAATTAAAAGTACAAGCAAAGCCAATGCATGTATGCCTTCAACATCATTTTTTTTTTCTGGTGGTTAAAGGAAGAAAATCCATTTCACATCTTTAAGCGCATTTAAAAAGCTTCCTGCAATTAAATGTGCTGTAAAGGCCAATATCAGTTCTCATTTATTTAACCAGCTTTTAAATTAAGAGAAAATGTTACTGGATTGATTTACTCAGATTCTGTCTCAGAGATCAGGGGCATGGAGAGGGTAGCCTTGCTAATGACTGTGGTGTTTTGCTCAAACCCCCCTAACAGAAAGGCAGATGAGCAAGCTCTGGTTGAAAACAGTGTTTTTTTGAAGATGCACAGTCTATGTCGTGGGGATCGAGGGCCACATCAGCTGCAGGACAGCCAAGGCCAGGGCAGTGCAGATGCCAGCAAGCACCTCCATTTTCCACTGCACTCTTCCTGAAAGTCCACTGCAGCAGTTGTGTGTGAATTCCCTGAGGGCGCACAGCAGCAATTCAAATAAGTGACTCTTAAAAAGCAGGTGTCTGATGAAGAATACGAGTAGTCTTTCAGCTGTAACAATGCATGTATACCCCAAAACTTGAACAATCCATCTATTTCCTCCATTGGCATCAATTCAGTACTTGATAGATACCTTAATAGATCAGTACAGACAGTTACTAGTACATAAAGTTCAGCAATCTTTATTTCTGCCTTGTGAAGTTTACTGGAATCGGTAGACAAGAGTATGCTCCAGTAAAAATTAATCCAATTTAAGTATACTTTTTCACTCCTCTGCAATTGAAATATTTTTTTGTTTTTAAGGCATAAAAGGCTTTTCATGCTTTAAGAGCCCTGTAATAGCAAAGGGACTATCATTGAGCTCCTAACGCTCGATACCAAAGCACTGTTTTTTCTACTTTTAACTGACTCCTGACCTTCTTGGTCTTTATTCTGCAGCTACAACTCCAGTATCACATGTAGGAGAGCAGTTACTCAGATTTGATCCCTGAAATGCTTAGCCCTGAAATTCTAATCAATTTAAACAGTGTGGTAGAAAATGGTTGGCACACAAAACATGGAACACAGTAGAAACTAAATGTATGGAAAGGAATGGTAAAAAAAGCAGAATTACTTCAAGTTCTCTACTATATCATGTTAAAATGGGTGGAACCATTTCTTCTGATGCTTCAAAAACCTTTCCATGGCCCTGAAACACAGATGACAAGTTACCAAAATACCAGGCTTTATTACATTTTAGCATATGTAATTACTGTGCAACGGCCAAGAACGACTGTAATATGTAACAGTTCTCAGATTCTCTGTACAAGTTAATGTACTGCATCTCTCACAAATTTAGTAGTTGGCTGTGAATCTTCAAGTGTGACAAGATACATGAGGAACTTACCATTGCCCCATCCCAAAGAGTTTTCTTTACATAAATATTCTGTGTATATATATATATATATACACACACATACAGACATATACACATTCCCCTACAGATGCCAGTTAGAGCTTTATTTCATTTTTATTTCTCTCTCTATCGATGTATCTGTTCTAGAAACCATCAACTGGTGAAGACTAGGATTCTGGTTTATCTCTGCTTTTGTTAGCATCTTCCTATAAAGCAATGTGATAACGCTCAGTTTTTGAAATACATACCCAAAGAGGCTGGGCTAAATCACCTGTGACATCCCTTCCAACCTGAACAGTTGTACAAAATAACCCCAAGGAATGCTTAAGAATACCTGTGTGATTGAGAATCATAGGGTTGCACCCATGATTTCTCAGCTTCCAAGTCTTCCCAGACCAGAGATGCTAGTTTTGCTTCGTTAATTACCCATACAGATAGTTAAAGCATGTGGTGTTTTGTGGTTGTTTTTTTGTGGTGTGGGTTGGGTTTTTTTCAGGTTTTTTGGGTTTTTTTTAAGCTGAAGACATGATGCGTAATCCACATTCAGCTCAGAAGAAGAGAACAGACTCAGAATGGAGGAACATCTACGGCACTCTGCAGAAGAGAAGAAGCAGCAGCAGCATGCCATAGTACAGAAAAAGACCACACACTTAGTGTTATAAAGATGAAGAAAGCCAAGCACCAGGTTAATTTGGTATCAAGGAAAGCACAGTGTCACCTGAAATACAGCCAGCGGCTTTCACTCATCTCTTCCACCGATGGAACATGGTCACCAACTCTGGTACAGTACAAGAATGCAATGTGAGTAACAAAATGCTCATGAGATGCTAGCTTTACACAGCTCCCTAGCAAAACAAAGCAAACCAACAAAAAAAACCCTATCCAATCAAAAAAGACAAACCATACAAGAATAAGAATGGCAGAACAATGACAAGGTGACAAAAGAATCATAAAAATTAACAAAAATTAACAACAGCAGCACTTTATGATTGAGATGTCCCATAATATTTTCATTCATTCAGATTCAGGCTGGCAAGACACCTGTACTCATGGCAGGCTACTTCCCCCCGAAAATTTGATTCAATAGCCCTCAAGAGAGCTGCTACACAGAGACAGATTTGATCTAAGACAATTCCTACCACTTCGGACCTACACAGGGTCTAAAAGAGAAAAAGTCATTAGACAAAGTAGTCACAGGAAGTTATGCATGTATGAAAGAGGTCATCAATACCGCCTAGTTTCAGAGCAGTCCAAAACAACGGGTAAAACGTACTAAATCACTCCACTGGTTTAACTAACAACTGACTAACAATCTTTAGCATAATTAATCTCCAGTCACAGCAGAGTATGTTTTTACTCCTTGCTTTGCCTTTTTCAAATGTACTTTAAAAAAAAACCACCACAAGTGAAAGCGTGTTTGGCTCCTAATATTTTCCATGTAAATTCCTTAGCAGCTTATGGTTGGTGGGGTTTTTCCCCCCCTAATTTTTCTGGGAAGGGATGCTACATGAACTCTATATCACTTATGTGAAATAAAAGCTCAGATGATCAGAAATCCACAGAGGCCTCACTTTACAAAGAGCAGGTGTACACACCCTGATTGCAGACTGATATCTTGACCAACCAAACATTTAAGGCTACAGCTTGCTCTACGAAGAGCACACACTCATCTAATCCTTGAAGACCAAGGTAAATACCAAACTTCGGATAGATCTGTTTTGGATTCCTGGTTCAATAGCTCTTCTCCCATATCAACATACACTCCAGGTCAAAGCACTCTGCTCCGAAAGGCCAACACTGAAACGGCTCTGCATATGCAGCAAAAACTAAAATTAAAAAACTGCTCAATAACTTCCCTTCTCTGACTTCTTTCTCTTTGCTGTATTTTTGCCAAGTGAGTATACTGAAGTTTTCCCAGATGTCTATGAGTGCAGCATTTTTGGAAAATTTTAGCCCTTTTGGAAGAGTTCAACTGTTTCTCAGAAGATGGCTGAGGAAGAAGATAATTCCCACCACCCTATTAAAAATAAATAAATAAATAAACTCCAATCACTAAAAAACCCCTGGAATTAAGAATAGTTATTTCAGGTTGGGTTTAGGGTGCCTTTGGGTATTCCTTTACTTGACCTAACCAAGATAACGACTGCTGAAACTGCCTGCCGAGGCTTGCCAGAGGTTGGCAGTTAAACGCGTATCACCTATGTGCTCTAGATATATCTCAACCCAGCTCCTACGGGGCCTGGGCCTTCCCCACACTTTTTCTCTCTGGTGTGAATTACTATGTTTCAGAGCACAAGAACAGAGATAGGGAAGCATGTCCCACGCTTATTTCCAGACATCCAAAAGAGAAGGTAATCTGTTTCCCACCAAGGGAAAAACCCAGAGGGATGAGGCTGGAGGTTCGGAGGCTGCCGTGCACCTCCATTAAGAGAGGTTCAAGACTGGTGATGAGAAACTAGAGATTGGGAACGGAGGAGGAAGATGGGAGAAACGTGACAGGGAAAGATGACTAGGGAAAACAGTGCAGAAAGAGATACAGTGAAAGGAAAGAGAGGGCAAGGGACAGTGCCTGTGTCTGTGCATCTGCTCTTCAAGGGCAGCAGAGAGCAGCTAGAAGGCAGTGGAGGATCTAAGTTGTAGAGTAATGGAAACAGGCTGCAAAACAGAAGGATGTAACCTCCTATCAAACAACCTTCCGCTCCAGTCCAGAACACAACACAGGGCTAGATCCCAGTAACAACACTCGCCTCCTGCCATCGCAGCACACTGAGCCATCATATTTAAGAAATGCACATTTTATCGTTGGACCACCCTGGGTAAGACAGTAGAGTATAACCTGAGACTGCCATCAGGCTATCATTTTTACCACCATCCCAGTTAGTCAGGTAGGTCACATAACAGCTATGTGAGAGTTAGGGTTTCCATGTTTCTTTTTCAGTTTGTTCATTTAAAGGAAAAAAAAAAAATCACTAAATAGAAATCTCTTAAAAAGATTGTATTTGCAAAGTCAGACATAAGGCAGTAAATATCTATGTTGATATTGTGTGTGTGATTTCTAACTTTCATGGTAGAAAGATACCTAAACTATTTTAAATTGAAAGTTGTAATGCTTTAAGATTTAGAAAAATGTTGCTATGCATAACTCAAATGACTTCATTAAAATAAACAGAAACTTCCTTATTTGAAGCACATTATGAAAGAGAGGAAGGCATTAATCTACATGTTGCTTCATTCAACATGAAAAGAACCAGGTCAATAACCTCTAATGAAAAATGGAAAACAGTGTTTTGCAATACAAATGCTAGGAGTTCCCTTTTTTTCCTGTGACAGATAAATGAAACAATAAGTCAGCTACTTTTCTGAGAAGAGGAACTTCGGCAGTGGTTTTGATTTACAGGGCTCTCGAGTTTGCTGAAATTGTTAAAACTTCAGACAGGAAATTGTTTCTTTGTTTTAGTCTCAAAAGATGAGACTATATTTTTAATATCCAAGTCATTTAGTTTCTAAAAAAAAAAAATCTACTGCTAGAAAAGTATAACTGTTTACCACTCACATGCTTGGATACGTCTCACTGATAGACAGCCAAGAAATACAGACACATGACATCATTCATGGCTTTAACTCCAGTTTCTGGTGCTAATTTTTAAGTTGCTTAGCATCAAGTGGCAGAAACCAAAAGCGTCTAAAGATCCCATTATTTTTGTACTCTGATTTTGCTATCACGACCTCACTTTCCCAGCCAGTTAAGCAGTAAACTAAAGTTAAGTCTCTGCTACAAACCACAGGTCCTCTGCTTAGCTGTACATTTAAGCCTGATCAGTGGACCCTGGTACGCTGGTAACATACCCTGTCTGGAAAGATACCTGCTCTTCTGATTACTTGAGACATTGAGAATGGAACAAGAGGAGGCAGAGGGTATATTTTTGCCTATTTTCCTCCTTATACTGCCTTTTATTTGACCAAAACTTAATTTTCATGTTACCCTCTCCATCCCTCACCTACTTTTAATACATTTCACATCATGGGAGAGAAGGGACCGCCAGAAGTGAACAACAAAGCATGCATCCCAATTGCTGTGCAATTAATGGTGTGGCCAGAGGCATGTCCTTCTGCCTCCAAGCCACAGCAAAGCAATTCTGGACCCTTGAGTAGGCGTCGCCCCATGTGTGCACACAACTGCCTCCCCATGAACATACTGGTATCAAGCCAGGCTGAGAGTCTTGGTTGGAGTCAGCTCTGTGGTACTATTCTACTTAAGTTGTGCAGGCACAACCTTAAAGAAGGCCCTTTGGTGTTGACGTCTTAGCTCCTCTGACTTGCCCAGTACAACAGACATGCGCCTGCAGTTCCTAGGGAAGAAGCTCAGCCCATCACAGCCCACAGGAACTACTGAAGGGGCCACCCAGAAACCCCACTGATGGGCGGACCTGTACCCACAGGATTACAGTAATGCCACTGGGCCACACAGTGACAAGGCAAGCTAAACCAGCTAAAGGGCCTGACAGCTTGGTTGACTCTTTGTTAAAGCAGGCCCTTGTCTTCTCCTCACCTCCACATTGCAGCAAAGCCAACTACTTCCTGAGGACTTTGTAATGGCTGAGTGGCTTTCCATCTTTCCTTCCACAAAGGCCAAAGTCAACCAGGATACAACTGGGGTGAACTTCACACCAGAGTGGACTTTTGGGAGTCCACACAAATCCTGACACTGAAGTCCAACAACAAATGGCATTAGATTCCTACGTCCCTTCACTTAACCTACGAAGCAAACCACCTTTTATCTTTTAAGCTCTTTTCTGTTAAATAAACCTGAACAGGGGCACTAATTTCCAGACTCTTGCAATCTAACCTAATGGGCAAGTGCCAAGACTCAGGAAGCATCCCAGGCCACCCCAGGGACAAGCTACCTACTGTACGACCTCAGGACTGCATCAGCACTATACACTGCGCCGCTGAGCGAGGCACTGGGACAGCATCTCATCTTCATCTTCTCCTGCCTCCCTCTTCCAATGGGCAGAAAGCGATGGAAAAAGAGAAAAGCAGCATATCTCTAAAATTCAGCTGGAAACTTAAGTTGTCCCTTTCCGAAATCTTTAAGGTCAGACAGGACTTCTTGCTTTCCAGCAGAAAGGGCTCTATCACAGAGCATACTTTACAAAGTCTATAATTCTCCATCAGCTGCACACGGCTGCCACCTCCTGGCACAAATCTGATCTCATGTGGTCTCAAAAAGTGCAGTCTCCATCACTACCAGAGCAGTGCCTATCAAGGCAGCTGTAGGAAGACCCATGCAGTTCTCTAGAATACTTCCTATGTAGAGTTCCCTTATTTGCATGATGTCCTTCCCTTAAAATGGAAGTTAATCATTTATTTTCTGTCAACCATGCCAAACAAATGACAGTTAAAATTACTGCTTACTTGCAAAGAGGGGTAAATCTCCCAAAAAACTACAGCTAAACACTCAAAACTATGGTTTGGCCAACTGTCTTTTGGCAGCTACTCCTCGGGATGGTATCATAGGTTTTCCAGCTGTTCTGTGTTGTTGGCCCCATTAATGATTTTTGCAAGTACAACTGACTCAAACAGCAAGCCTGGAATTGTTGCAATGTTAGCCCTTTCTCCCTTCAGGAGCAACTCATCAGCCAGGCTCATGGAGTCTCATTACTAAATCAGACTAGTCCTGCTAAAGGAGTAAGTGTATATTCTTGGATGCTTCCACGAACTGCTTCNAAAAAGGCAGCTGCTACCCCAGAACTAGTTTCCAGTTGGCAGGAGCTAGACCACATGCTAGAATTCAATCCTGTCCTACTTTGGACAACTGAAGGAGCCCTGTGGCAGAAGTAGTGGTTGACTGCACTCAGAAACTGCCTTCTGATACCGGCAGGCTGGACACAATTCCTCTTCACTTCGTTGTTCAGCAGTGCATCCTGTCCCTTGCTGGATGACAGGGTTTGAAGGAAATACCCAGCTATGGTCCCTCAACAAAAGAGGTGCAGGCAGCAGGGCAGAAGGCTCAGGATGCCAGCACCTATGACGAGAGCTGTTTGAGTCAGTTTTGTTGACCCTGTTGCAGCCATGCTTCAGAAGATGTTTTGGAATCCACTCAAGTGGAGATCAGACAAGGGACATCCTCACAACAGCAGAGGCTGCAGGCAGATCTTGGCAGACTTTGCCCAGCCATGGCAAGCAGACCACAAGCAGCATTCTTACCCGCGTACTGCTGGCCAGAACTCAGCTCCTGCTCCCTTGTACCCGACACCTCAGACAGTCTATGCACGCTGCTGGTTACACAGACACTGTGCCTCCTCCGCTTGCAGAGATGTATTAGTACAGATGCTCCTTATATACCGCCATCAGACAGAAGTCTCCTTTTGTTGTTGGAGGTGCCAAATGGAAGGCTGCGCATGGCACCTATTCCAGGTACCTCATTACACAGCTCTCATGTGGGAACAGAAACCAATCAGGCCGGGCTTAAAAATATCATTATGATGTGATATGTCACAATCATTAACGACACAACTGCACTGGACATTGGTTTTGTTGTTGACTTCACACCAGGTGTTACATTACCTGTTGTTGGCAACATGACCTTCAGAGAGCCTGACTACATGGAAGTGATGCCTCTTTTCTGGTGTGCTAGCCAAACATCTGGAACTTGCATTTAAAGACAGTTTTAAAGAACAGAAATGGATTCAATTTGGCACCACAAAAAAAAAATAATAAGGAAACAATGATTTCTCAATATTTGCTGTTAGTCAGAGCTGAGATACTGTAAATCGCTGCTGTAATGCCTGTCTCTGTCTGGAAGCACGCTACCTTCAATAAGAAAAGTTCACAAGCATTTCTCAGAGTTCTATCCATTTTTTTATTGCCAACCTAGAAAGCACCTGCTACCTAATGCCACAAGCAGTTCACTTAAGTTCTCTAAAAGCAGCACCAGATCCCTAAGAACGATCAGTTCTTCCAGAGACTGAAACTGGTTTTACCTAGGATTGTTTTTCCCTATCCTACCACAAGACAACGGGATACAAATTCTGGTTAGCACAATTAGAAAGTAAGACAAAGTAAGCTTTCAAGTGCCAAAGAGCACAAATAATTTACATGTGAAAGACACACTGAAGGGTTTATACAGTGGCTGTTGTTTTAATTGCACTCTATTTACCTTTGCCACCCACCGCTGCCAAAACTTTCACAACATGACAACATACATGATCTTTAACAATGAGCGATTCACGATTCTCTAGCGCTTCTGTTGGTAAGTATCCTCAAACATGAATGTACTTGCAGTCCAAAAACTACTAAATATTGGCCAGAATTTAGAGACAAACGTCTATAATCATGCTACTTACCATTTTCCCAGGTCTCCTCAAGACAGGAAGAAACACACCTAGAAGACTAGCAGGATTCCTTTTATCTAGTTGATTAGATGACATCAGGTTTGCTTGGATAGATGTTTAAAGTGCATTCAGTTTAGCACCACCCACTAAAGACTCCATTTAACTTAAAAAAACAAAACAGGGCCATTACCAAGAGCCCAAAGACAGGGAAATGTCTTACTATAATAGGAAGAAAAGCTTATAAGGGACTAAATAGGTTAATTCTTTCTTTCCAATATAGGGACTGCTGTATCAGGCAACACTATTCCATATCCTACTGGGCTGACATGGACCTACATACCTACTTGCAGAGCACCAGAAAGCTTTAGTTAGGTTAAATCCCAGCAGCATCAGTACATGTTCTTCACCAGCCTGCATTAGCACCTTCCTCTAAAAAACATCATGTTCTAAATACCTAGAACACCTCTAGCAAGCATCAAACTAATTCTGTAGAACTATGCCCTGTTAGCACAGCTGCCGCTTAAAAAGTGAAGTTTCCCCAGCATACAGTTGCATACTGACCTGATGTTCAGCCACGAGAGCATGGGAGTTGTACCTCCACCGACAATCCACACAGTGAAAAAGACAATGAGGAGAGTTGTTGAGAACATCATTTGATGGGAGTAAGTAGCAGTATCTCGTATAGCCAGAGCAAATGCCATGGCTCCCCTGAGACCTATGCGAAAGAATGAAATAACAGAGCTTCAGAAGTGCAACTGTGCCTATTTATAAACACAGCACCTTCCCTTGCTCCCCTTCTGCCACACAGGCACAAAGTGACAGGCAGAAAGCACTGAGATCCGCCAAGTTTTAATTATCTCAGTTTCCCTGACAAATTATGCTCTGGGATGAATTAGAACATCATTTGTTCTGGTAGTTTTCTGTAATTTATAGAATCCACAAGTGCTAAGAAAAGGTGTAGGCGTACGATAAGGGTGGTGAGACACTGGAACAGGTTGCCCAGAGGAAGTTGTCAATGCCCCATCCCTGTAAGTGTTCAAGGCCAGGCTGGATGAGGCTTTGAGCAGCCTGGTCTAGTGGGAGGTGTCCCTGCCCATGGCAGGGGGGTTGGAATTAGATGATCTTTAAGGTCCTTCCAACCCAAACCATTCTGTGACTCTGTGTGTAAATATTTCCAGAAACTAACAGGAAAGAAATGCAGAAACAAGTTGTGGACAACAGCAAAACGTATTAAAAAAATCAAGCAGCTCCCTGGATCCAAATAAAAATGCACAGATTTTCAGTTGATTCCATAACTGAACTGTGAGTTCTTGATATGAAAGTGTCATCAGCTGCAAAAATATTCTAGTTAATAACATATTCACAAGGCAGACTATATTCCCCCCCCCTCATGAAACTCCACTAGCAAGGACAAGCTGTGGCATTTGGCCATCTGCAGACTTCTTTAGTAGGGGAAACACAGGATGGTTAAGGTAGGAAGGGACCTCTAGAACCCATCTGGTCCAACTCTCCTGCTGAAGCAGGGTCATCTGGAGCAGGTTGCCCAGGACCACGTCCAGATGACTTTTGAATATCTCCAAGGATGGAGATGTCGCAACCTCTCTGGGCAGCCTGTGCCACTGCTTGGACATAATAAAAAGTGTTTCCTGATGTTTAGAGGGAACCTCCTGTGTTTCAGTTCGTGCCTGTTGCCTCTGGTCCTGTTAATGGGCACCACTGCAAATAGCCTGGCTCCCTCTTCTTTACACCCTCTTGTGTACAGAGGCATCCCTGGTACTTCTTGAGGATGCACGTGTTTAGACCCAGACACACACTCCAGGATTTGCTTTAAATGACAAACGTGAACAGTTATCTGTGCGACAGAAATCATAAGGGAGTTTAACTCAAATACCTTGCTTTCTCCAACTTAGTGGGAGAGGGCACCCATAAATACACCTCAGTTTTCTCAGCAGATCTCTGTTTCTGCACGTGTACACCATCTCAGATAGAAATAACCTTCTGGAAGAGATACATGCCAAATCCCCCATCCCCTTCAGATGCACTTCAAATGAAAATACTCTATTCCCAACATGAGGTGACTGCTCGCTGCCAGCAGCTGCCATTTCAAGATGTCACTCTTCCCAGACACGACACACTTTCCGTAAAGGTTGAAAGATACATGATAGCATGCTGCAGCAACCACTACGTCTTCTATTCAGGATGAAGGGATGTGGATTATAAAAGCGGAAGATAGTACTATGAATTGCTTATGAATTTAAAATAGGATTTTTTTGGTTTACTAAACATTTTTGCTTTTACCTGAAAACATCATCATGTGCTGAAAGTTCCAGCTGATCTTATGCCTCCTGCCCAGATTCAACAAGAAGGAGAGGGGATAGATGTGTGCAGCTCTGCCCAAGAAGATTGCAATCTGTTCACAGCTGAGGGTTAAGGATTTAACTTTCCTGAGGTATGGACTCTTGGGTACCTGGCTTTAATATGAAGCTTCTGTTTTACTGAAAGGTTTACATCATGATATCAAGTGTTCTTGCTATCTCTGTCTATACGAAACAGACTTTCATCAGTTATGTACACACAGATCTCACTGCACAGAATGCACATTTAAACTAATACAATCAAGTTTTAACCAAGTTTTCTTAATGCACAGTGAAATTATACCTAGTATTAAAATTACCAGTTATACAAATGAAGATTTTCCTTTAAAAATTCATACTTCAAACAACTATCACCACCACCATTCAATTATATGTTTCAGACCGACAGAAATGCAGTCCTATGTACAGAAGAAAAACCCGCATAAGACCACCAATTGGCCGCTCCATTACGGCTCCTGCAGAGGCAAAAATCTCCTACTGGCTTGCAAGCACTGTAGAGTACAGAGTTACTAAGGTGATAAATCCAGAAGACGCTTGTCAGCACTAGAATGAAGTTCAAAAAGAGTAGTAAAAAAAGTATTGCAGAAATTCATGACAGTAGCTGGTAAGGCTCCTTCCCTTCCTTACTGTAGTGTAAAATATCCAGTGTTTCCAGTGAAAAAGCAGAAAGCTGAATACACCCTCCACCATCTAAGGAACACTTTGGGACAAACTAGAGTGATGTGCTGAAATCTTATAAAACACCAACACAACCAGAAGACCACCAAACACTGATCATTTGCTAATACTAGCTGTCCTCCTCACAAAAGTAGAAAAACACTCAATAGGCAACAGAGGTTAAGTGCAGTGGTAGAAAAAGATGTGAAAAATGGAATAAAAGTTAGGTGGGTAGGAAAAGAAAGGAACAAAATAAATATGGAAAACAAACCCAAGACAGATAGCATAACCTGAGACATGAGAGAAGGCCACAGCAAAGATAAAAGATTACAATGCTTAGTATACCAGATTAAACTATTCTGTTCCCATCTTTATCCGATGGCTGCAGGGCTCTGGAGCATTTTTTAGGTCATAAGAATGGCTGTGAAGAGACACAGGAGAAAATTTATTACTGTTTCAGGAAAAAAAAGTAAATGGCCAAAGGAAAATAAAGACAAATTTAATAAATTCCTGGAAGCAGTACAGAGATAAGAGGAAACAGTGGAAAGAAAGAGAGAAGAGAAATACATTCGGGATTAGGCCACCTTTATATGCCCTTTCACTGGGTTTGATCTCATTGCTGATAGCCCTACTCCTGCAGCAAGGAGAGGAAAATCAAGACTGGAAGACTAGTTTCCCACTGCTTCAGGCACATTTTTAATTGCTGTGAACTTTCAAGCAGCCAGGAATATAGTGAAGAAATAAGCTACATAAGCTATTTCAACAGGGGCGGGGCGCAGAGAGGAATCTAGCGATTCCCAGTTTACAGGAGTGTGACTACTACAAAAGTTCTGGGGAATTCGAGAGCCAGATACCAAGTCAGCCAGGGACAATGGCAACTGGATACCCACCTCCAACACCAGCACCTTTCAGCAGTGTGTACCCTTCATGTCATGGTCTGCACCACAGCTCAGTTCCTTCCTCCTCCCATCACCTGAGAACTTGACCTCTACCTTTGGGGTATTGTTCAAAGGATATTCTGTTTACCCATGATCCTCTTTATTTACTCTAAGCTTGTTCGTTTTCTTCAAGGGACCGTTGGAAGGGAAGAGAAAAATGAATCCTTTCTAGGCCCCCAAAATTTAAATACAGGAGCAACACAAGCACTGCTGGCTATCGTTAGGCAAGTCACACAGTAAAGCAGTTTCATTTATACATTAAAATTATATTACTTCTAACACTTGGCCAGGCACAGAGGCCTTAGAGATTTGATGTAAAGGGTAACCAAAGATTGTTCTTAAAATTCTTGTGCTTGCAAGACATGAAGGAAACTTAGGTCAGCTGCCATCCTCTATTTGGTAAAGCCAACAGACACCACAAGTTTTCAGGCACATAAGATAGAGAAACCTCACACAAAGCGAAAAAGGATACAAAAGCACCAATGATGAAAACTGGGCTGAATATGTGTTTCTGGAAAGTAAACAGTGCCAAACCCATGTAAGAAAATATGAAGTTCTCTGCCAGGAAGTGCAATACCTCAAAGAGCTAGAGAGAACACAGTCACATGTTAACGGCCAAGCAATAAAGTTGCTTTTCAAAAACAGTAGTACACCGAATACTACAGCAATACAGTGTATAAAAGGTGAAAGACAGTCTTGCCTGCTTAGTGCGACTTCTTGATTCAACTGACAAATTATTGTACGTATAATGCGCCTGGGTAATTCCACAGAAGAGGACAGCCACCACGCCTGTGAACAGAATCACATGTGAAAATCAGACTGTGTGAGCTCAACATACTTACCCTTCTCAAGTTCTATTAAACTTATATGTCATCCTTAACCTTGAGACTTTATGAACCTTATTTTCAATCTAGTTAGATTCTGGGTTGGAATTGGGGGGGCACTTGGGTGTATGAACCAAAGCAGTGCTTTTAGAAGCCACACTGTGAGCTGCACCTTTGACGACGTACAGAACACTGAAAGCCTTAAAGCACCAACACCGTGTTTCTCATCGTAAGGTTTCGATTAGAAAGTGGAAAAAGGGCTGTTAAGACACACAGCACTTCTGTGTCCATGTGCTCGTATCCCAACAACTCACCAGTAAATCCACAAGCTTCTGCAAGCAAGAAAGTGCTCCAGGACATTAAGAAGAAGAGAGCCGTTTCCAGCAGGGGGAAGCAGTGCAACTTCGTAAACTTCGTCACGTTAAGTCATTTGTTAAGGGATCAAAAAAACAACCTGTTTGGCTTCTCTGTACCCGGTATTTATGAGAAACACTTATGCACTAACAACCAACGCTAACTGGAAAACAAAACCCTTTTAGTGCTGAAAAACATCAATTCCATCACATCAAGACAAACTTCAGAATCAAGGTCTCCCCTTGCAATAGTCAGTTCTGGATATTTTTGCTGCATATGCATGGCATAACTGTGGCCCCACATCTTTGAGGTAATATATTGCTCTATGCCACATTTCCCTGCGAAGTGCCAGCAGGGAAGGGGTATATACCAGGCATTCCTTTTAGACTGTGTGCCCTGGCTTTTCATTTTTGGGGGTTTTGGGTGGGGGGTGGTGTCCCCCACATCTTTAAATAAAGCATAAAATACATTCAGAAGCATTTAATTCACAGGGCTGTTCTTGACTACAGCATCGCTAAGACAATGAAGTAGATTTATCAGAATTTTTCTTGCTCAGATTTGTTGGCAACTCTTTTTCAGCAAGTGTGGCTATTTCTGTCCTTTTGAGGCAAACCAGAAAACCTGGCTACAAAAAAATATATATTTCCTCTCTTTGTGTTTATGTGTTTTAGAGTAAAAGCCAACTCAATCAGAGCATCTCAGTCTTTCAAATGAAAAGAAAAAGTAAGTTCATTTCATCTTATCTTAGGAGAGCAAAACGTGAGGAACATCAAGCACACATTAAATTAACAGTTCATACAGCTACTGAAGAAGTGGAACAGATTTCAGTAGTGTTAAATATGGCTGTTCACATACAAAAAAAAAAAAAAAAAAAGTTGTTCATGTATTTATAGACTGTTTTGTTTTGTTTTGTTTTCCTCATCACTACTCTGGCAGCAGGTAAACCCTGAAGAGCTCACTGTACCTGAGGTGCAGACAGCTATGCGCAACTCCACTAGAAAACACAGAAAGAAACCATGTCTTAACAGGGGTGGTAGAGAAATCCCTGGTCTTTCCAAAAGCTGACAACTAGCACAATCTTCTCCAAAATCCACGTGGGAGAAGAGCAAGAGCACAGCAAGGACATTGAAACAGTAGAATCATAGAATCTTCATGGTTGGAAAGGACCTTTGAGATCATCAAGTCCAACCATACACACACAAAAAACCCCAAATCCCTAAGTAAGGTGGTAACATTCTCTCCCCTGCTCATATGAAGGCAATTGGTACCTGAATGGACACATCAAGGCTGCACCATCACCCACCATTGCCTTCCATGCGTAACCCAGCTGCATCCTTGGGCTCTCTGCAGCACTACACAATCTAGAGCTAATGGCAGTACTGCTGCTTGGGGAGTCATGGCTCAATGTGGCACAGGAATGTTAAAAGCAATGAGCGGCACCACATTTCACAAGGAAATTCACAGGTCCTGGGAGGTCTGGGGCTCGCAGCAGTCAGATAGCCAAGAAGACTCAGTGGAAACAGTCTCCTGTGGGCTTTATCACAGAATATGGCATTCACAACAAGCCACGAGTGATTAACAGAGACAAACAGCTGGCAGTGTTTCAATGGGAGCCTGGTTAGGATGAAGCAATCCTGAGGCCAGCCACCCACTCCTACTTCTTGTTGGCATTCTCTGCTGACTTGGATGAGGGTGAGGGTACCGAAACACATACTCCAGACACACCTTCACCTGCAACCGTGCTTTGTCAGAAGGCTGTACTCCAAACAAAAGCCCAAACCATCATAAAAATATGTATGTATCTCCATGACAGTTGATGTTACACCAAATATAAGACTCAGCATATTTTTTTAAACAGCTGTTGTTCTCCACGCAGTCACCTCTCCATATAAACCATCTCTCTAAAACTTTTGAGGATGTACTGTCACACTGAACTATATTTTTTCCTCTCCTAAACAGACTCATTTTGTAACATCGTGCTTCTGAAGCAGCAACATCCACCAGAGCAACAACTAGAACCTATCTTCCCACAGAGCACTCAGATAATTCCACCACAAGTTTATCCCAGTGCCTGGCTCAAGAGGCATTCATGGAATGCTTGGGAAACTGGATAGCCACTGTCACTCCATGGGAGAGGAACAGGTTGAGCCTTGTTTCCCTGAAGTTAGGCAAAAGCCCTTGTCAGAACAGATTCCTCATTTTCAGTCTTTTCTGGCACCTTCGTGAATCAAAGTCTTTATTCCCCTTACTGTTATTGTAAGTAACGATACTTACATTTCATTAAATGCATTTCATTAAATCTGAAATGTAAACCTATGCTCATCATTCTGGAGGAAGAGCAGGCTTAGAGAAAGGTAAAGAAAAATCGTCTTATTACTTCATATAATAATTGACCAAACTAAGTGTTAATTGAAATTAAATCAATATTTCTGTTTTCTTAACTTTAAAGCAAAGACAATTTTCTTTCTTTAGGCATGGCCTTCTGCTTCACTTCATTTCAGCCACGCAGATTTTGCAATTTAGAAAGAAAATGCAAAGTGGTAGAGTGCCTTAACTGTTATAAAAATAACCACAGTGAGGTCAAGGCAGCTTGCTGAAAGCCAGAACAGGTCCACGTGTATTATCTGCACGATATTTGGAAACCAAGTATTCTGTCTGTTTTCAAAGGACTATGCAGGACTGCATGAAACCCCTCACATGTAGAGAGGTACAGTTATAGGTTATACATACAGTTATAGCTACTTCACAGCTACAGGAATAACTGTCTGTCTACTTCATTCATGATGTGAGTTATGGGTTTTAATCAGCTATGAAGAGTAAAATGCAAATTTACAGTTTGCTTCTACAGTATTGCATGACATTAAGTGTTTTAAAAAAAGAAAATAGTTAAAATTGTATAACAGAGCAACAGTTTAAGGGTTTTTTTGTTTGTTTGTATTTTTCTTTTAAAAAAAACAAACAACAAAAAAAACACCACCAAATAACCCACAGAGGCTGTCTTCTGAACTGCCTTCCCACTCCCAGCCTCACGCGCCCTCCTGAGCACGAACGTTAGAAACAGCAAGAACCACTTGCTGCTTCAGAAGCATGATTTTACAAAATGCATTTGAACGCATTTCAGCTGTAACTAGTAGCCAACCAGCAAGCCAAAAAACCCACAGCAACAATATTGGATCAACCAGAGCTGTGGATGGCCAGTAGCCTAAAAACCAGTTGAAGAATCATGGTTCTGGGCCACATCAATTGCAGAACAGTGGAACTGGAAGACCACACCTTAAAGGATCACAGCACATCTTCCCCTTACACCTGAAGGGTTACCATTGTGCAGACATATATGAGACAAACCTGCACAGTGTGTATATAACAAGACACAGTTGAGACATTATTACTTAAGGCGAAGAATCACAGGTTCATGATTACTGTATAAAACAGTACATCCTACCCCTTTTAGATCAGTTTTCAGAAACCTAGGCAGATCAAAGCAATTTGGGATGTCTACAAATATGCTAGGTAGTCTGAAAGCAAAGAATTTGAATTTTTTTCCTGAAGAAGCATTACAATTTCTGGAGTAATAAGGTCTACTACCTGAGCTTAAAACAAAACAGATTGTTGCTGAGCACCTCAGAGCTCTAATCAAATAGTGACAGCAAGCTTCAAGAGAGCTGGCCAGGTCATGTTATGATGTTAACTCTGGTAGAGATACAGTCTTATCCAAGACAGATGACATCAGATTTCCAGCAGAAAGGTTAAATGCAGGACTCTAAGAAAGAGCCTGTGGGTCAGAAATAGCTGTAAGTGATTTTCCTGACAACACAATCAAACACCAATTATCATATGAAGTGTCTTTCAAGCCAAATAATAAAAACCTTTTTTTTTTTTTTTAAATTTCCTAAAAAGAAACAGAACATTAGGAGATGACCATTTAGGGCTTCCCCTTAGCTTACAGCACGCAGCAAGATCACTAAATTTCTAATGTGGCCACGGTTATATTGGAAAAAGGTGATTTGTGTGTGTACCTATATGCCTTTCTATAGGCAAAGGTTACAGGAATACTGACCACATCTTCACACTCAGATTAAAGCAAGCTAGTGCCAACGTTGCTATAGTTGGAAAGAAGTGAGCCCCGTTAGTATCTGAACGTAACATCTAGTCTGGAAGAGCTAAACATGAAAAAGGATATCAGAGCTGTCACAACCCCCGTCACTGCTCCCATCATGAAAGAACCACTGAATATTCCCAGGAAAACACCAACAGACTTGAAAAACGCTGCTGCATCAAAAGCATGGGTATTTTCACCTGTTGGCTGGTAGGCAACTATAGACCTGGAAAAAGTGTAACACAATGAGAAGCTAGAAAGGGCATTGGCAAAGTTTTATTCTATAACAGCAACACCTGAGCAACAGAGGGGACAATCCCATACCGAAGGCAAATTTGCCTTTCTGGTGTATGTACGCATGAGGAATCTTGTCAAATGCTTGCAACGTTTATTAATTCAGTTCAAGACAAGCCATTTAAATTTAAAATAACATTTCTCAGAAAAAAACATTTGTTTTAGACAAATACCAAAAGCAATTAAGTAATTTCAGAGTAGAAATTCAGGTAATTACTTACGAAGATAATACAATGGCAACAGCGTCATTTAACACGCTTTCCCCAAACAGAAGGGCATAGAGATCGACATCAGCATGCAGCTCATTAAATATTGCTAGCACGGTAACTACAGAAAGAAAAGAGAAAAACCACAATGGCTGACTTGAGGAACAACTGCGTGAGCTGACAGAACAGACTTTCCAGTTTGCCTAAAGCAACAAAACCCAGGAACTGAAGTACAGGATCAAAATTAAACTGGGAAACAGACTAGTCATATTTATCTTATAGGTAAGTAATTCCACCATCAGTTTTAAGGCAGCTCCATTAGGAAGTGGCTGTGTTGTTCTCCCACCTGCACAGTGTTTATAGGAAAGCCCCCATGACCAAAGGGCTTGGGGCAGACAAAGCACTTATACCAAAGCTCTGATATTTTTTGTAGAACATGTTCCATATAAGATAATCAACAATACGTTGTGCAGCTCTTGCTACTTTTAAAAGCTGTATGGGTTGTTGACATAGCTTTATTATTTCAGCCATTGTAAAATGGTGCTAATAATCTTAAGTGTTCCCCAAAGCAGAGACTATGCCACAGGAGTGTGCATTTGTGCAGAATTTGCAAAGGGCAAGACTGCTAAATTTTTATAACCATCCTTTCAAGAAACTTCAGTCTGAGATGAAAGATCATGATCTTGAAGATGCTCCCATACATGAGCTTCAAAAAAAA